>AFQZ01000427.1:0-39437 GCA_000222935.2 Aciculosporium take MAFF-241224
CCTCACAATAATAGCCATAGTATAGTCCTAGGTTATATAACCTGTAATTTAGCTAATTTAGGTATGTATATTTTATATATAACTTATAATTCCTAGTTAATACAGCATATCCCTTCTATTTTCTATATAAGCAATTCTAACACTTGTAAATTCTTTTTTTATTAAAGAATAGGAATCGCTCTAAAAAAATACATAAAACACCCTAATAAGCAGATATTAATAAACTAGTAATAAAACGGAAATATCCTTTAAATAAATAACTTTTATTAGTCTAGTTTAAATAATTATAGGGCTAAAGAATGTAATTCCTGCATTTAAACCTACTAAATTAGACGCTTATAATTGCATTTAAATTCATTAAATTTAAACTCTTTACTAGGAGCTTAATTTGTTATTGAATTTAGTAAGAAATTAGATCTTTTCTATTCTTCAGCAGCTCTGGCAGCGGCTCTTATAGTAACTTAGTTATTAGGCCATTATAGGTATTAAAAGCATTATTAACTTAGCGCCTTATAAGACTATATCTTGCTTTATTTATTGCTTTCTAAAGTATCTTAGCTCTTTTAGTAGCTATAAAGCTTAAAGGGGAATTATTTATTAGTTTTAAATAGGTTTTAAAGACTAAGAGGATAGGAATAAGGATATTTAGACTAATAAAGTTATTAATTACTTTAATAGCTATTTAAAGTATTTACTCTTTTAAGAGAAGGCTGTTAGCTTTAGTATTTATAATATTATATGCTTTATAAAAAGGGGCGTAATATTGCTTAAGTTTTTTAATGCTATTATAGGCCTTAATAGGGACTTCATTAATATTAATTAATAATAGTTAAGCTAAATACCTAAATTTACTAAAAGTAAAGTTTCTTTTAGTATTATAAACTATTTAGTCTAGGGGTTTAAGATATGTGTTAATTTAGCACTTTTTAAGGGCATTCTATTTATCTTAAGCTTTTTATTATTAGGGTTTAAGAAAATAGGCAGCTTAAAATAATATTACTAAATTTATAATATATAGGACTGGCTTCTTATTAATTTATATAATATTAATAAGAATCTTATAGTTAAATTTAAGATTGTCTTTAAAGGTAAACTTAAATCTACTTAAAGCTTTTGCGTTTATTTAGTATTAATAGTAGGCATATGTGATTTTTCCTATATTAGCCTTATTAAATTCTTTACTAGCTTTAAGAAGAAGCTTATTTAATTAGTTAATTAATAGATAACTAAATTAGCAATAAAGTTAATAAATTTTGGTTTTAAAAAGCATAAATATAGCAGGTTTTTAAGAACTAGCTGTTTACTAAGGATATCTTTATTTTTTAATAATAAGTACTTTTTTATCTCTTTAAATTAAAAGATTATTAAGATTATTAGTGTCGGAATCGCTCGTATGGATGATGGAAGGGATACGCCGCATTAACCAGGAATTATGGGTTGCACACAGAATGCACGCACCCTAATTGGCTGGATTACAGGTCATGTAACCTGGGGCTATACCGTGGCCATAACACCACACCTCCGCATTATAGCCTGCTTCTTCCACTCTTTTAAGAGATATAGATAAATTAAATATTAAACCCCCCCCCCTTACATTTATACTGCAGCATACTTATAACCTAAGCGCTACTAATACTAATTAGTAGTTGCTAATAACTACAGATTCATTAGGTTATACCTAGAAGAGACTTGTTTAAATGCTTTTACTTATGTAACTATAAGAAATTCTAATGTTATACTAACCGAAGGATTATTTCTTTAAATCATTAATTATTAAATCGTTTATAATTATAAGAAGACTTAACTCTTATAGATCTTCTCCCTTATTATTAACTATTACTCGTCTATAATTAAAACTAGATCTTTACTATTATTTACGGAGAACCAACGCTAACCGCTTTAATTAGTACTAAACATAAAGCCTAAAATACTAAAATGTCTTTAAGCTAAGGAAAAATAGATGATTTTAATAAATAACTCTAAAAGGATGTTTATAGAAGAGAACTTCTAAAGAGCACCCTACCTTAAAAACTTTATAAGCACTGTCTAATTCTATTCTTTAATTAGACTAAGTTAGTTAATAACATTAATGTTAATATAGCTACTAAACAACAGATTAATGACCGTATTATATATACAATTAACTACTACATTCTTAACGAAGGAAAAGGGTGTAATTTCCTTATTAACTTCTAGTGAGATTATGAAAATTAAACAAAGGATACTTTTAATAAAATCAACAACAACCTTAAGTATACCCTTTGTAATTACCTTAATAACAATGGTGTTAAAACAGCTAGAGGATTAAGATCAAATGTCTTTAAAGATCTTATTAATATCTTAAACATTAACCCTAACACGGAATACAAACCTTTACTAGAAAAAGCAACTAGGAAAGGAGAAGAGATTTAATGACTTAAACTTTCTAATAATAAGAACTCTAATAATAAAGATTTTCATTTAACTAAAGACCCTCCCCCAGAACCATAAACCCTAACTAGAACACTTTCTAATAGTGATTAAAAAGCCCTTAATACTCTTAAGAGACTTTACTAGAAAGAAGAATAATATTCTGGAGAAGTATATAACTTTATTAATAAGAAGTTACTATATTTTAAAGAGAAATATTCTTAAGCAGGAGTTTCCCCCTTACTTTACCTAAAAGCCTTCCCTATTATGCTTTAAGGTAAAGCCTATATATACTTCCTTAAATACTTTAGAGTAAAGACAATTCCATTTAAGGAGATAACTCAGAACATTAGGAATCACTTTAAAACACCTAAGAATAAAAGCTTTTATAAAACACAATTTACTAATCTATGCCTTTACCATATTATTATAGAATATCTAATAAAGAATAAGTTAAAATGCTTAGAAATTCTTCTTAACTGACTTACGAAGATATTTAATAGCCTTTATAACCCTCTTAAACAAGATATAATTCTTCTTTATTAAGTATAACAAGCAATAGAAAATGATAACAATTTCTATAATGCTAAATTTAGGAATATGCCAACCTTTAAAGGATTTGTTAGTAATCTTTAAAATTACCTCTTAGCAATGGACATACTACTAACCTTTATAAGTTAGTTACTAACAACTACTAATAATAATTTAACTGCCCTTATTGCCCGGTCTACAGACTAAAACACTAATATAGTAATGTTCACAGACCGATGCTATTTACGAGCTATATATCGTGAAAAACCTTAAGCCAGAGCAAGCTTAAAGAAATGCTTTATTTACTATAAAGAAGAATGCTAGTTAACTAACCATCCTGCCTCTAAGCAGAAGAAAGCAAAAGCAACTTAATAGAATAATAGAAAACACTAAAAACCACCCTCTGAACGCTAATACTATACATTCCTATAGGCCTATAAAGGCGAAATGGCCTAACTTACTGCTACTAATAATAGTAGTAAGGACAAACATAAAAAAGCTGCTTAGAACGCCGCTTTCCTTACTACTAATAAAAAAGAGAAACCAGACAATAAAGAGGCTTGTAATACTCTCTCCTTTATAGTATTCTTTATATAAGCACTAAATCCCCTACTTTTTTCCTAATTAACTATAAACTTCTTGCAGGATAATGCTTTTAAACATGCCTTATTTCTTAAAGACCCCTACGACTACAATACTAATAAACAACCTTAACAACACATATATCTTATAAATATGAAATATATAGCGGATACATTTTATAGTATACTCCTGGATACAAGAGCATTAGGAATTTCAACTGCTGGCTAAGGCTAAGTTAACGCTCTAATAAAAATTATAAAGAACCTTATAATTAAGCATTCCTCTAACTAAAGGACTATCACCTTTAGAGCCGGTACTACGACTTTAACTAGTATTTTAAAGCTTCCGACGATTTTTAGCACAATACCTTTCTATGTGCTTAATAGTGCTATACTGTTTTTATATTCTATTATAAATATAGATAAAATAGGTGTCAAACTTAATAATCTTAAGAATCTTCTAATCTAAGGAGATAAAAAGGTACCCATTATTAGGAAATAAGGATATCCTTAGTAGACAGCCAGTTCTTAAGAACCTGCTATCTTTATGCTTTTTAAA
Organism: Aciculosporium take MAFF-241224; assembly: GCA_000222935.2. Classification (NCBI taxonomy): domain Eukaryota; kingdom Fungi; phylum Ascomycota; class Sordariomycetes; order Hypocreales; family Clavicipitaceae; genus Aciculosporium; species Aciculosporium take. The sequence goes on from AFQZ01000427.1 coordinate 4,081, forward strand.
GCCGAAATCTGTTAACTTTATTGCCGATTTAGTTATCCATTAATCGACCGATTAAATAACCTTCTTACCAGGGCTAGTGAAGAATTTAATAAGGCTAATATAGGGAAAATCACGTATGCTTACCATTAATGCCAGATAAACGCAAAAGCTCTAAGTAGATTTAAATTCACTCTTAAAGATAATATTGAATTTAACTACAAGGTCCTTGTTAATATCATATAAATTAATAAGAAGCCGGTCCTATACGTTATAGATTTAGCAATATTATTTTAAGCTACCTGCTTTCTTATACCTTAACAATAGAAAGCTTAAGATATCTGGAATGCCCTTAAAGAGTGCTGGATTAACATATATCTTAGACCCCTAGACTGGATAGTCCATAATGCTAGAAGAAACTTTACTTCTAGTAAATTCAGGCATTTAGCTTGACTATTATTAATTAATATTAACAAAGTCCCCGTTAAGGCTTACAATAGTATCGGAAAACTTAAGCAATATTATGCCCCTCTTTATAGAGCATATAATATTATTAAGACTAAAGCTAACGGTCTTCTCTTAAAAGAGCAAATACTTTAAATGGCTGTTAAAGCAGTTAATAACTCTGCTGGTCTAAATAGTCTTATTCCTACCCTTCTAGTCTTTAGAACCTATCTAAGGATAATAAATAATTTCCCCCTAAGCTTTATAGTTGCCTAAAAAGCTAAGATACTTTAAAAAGCAACAGATAAAGTAAGACATAGTCTTATAAGATGCTAAGTCCACGATGCTCTTAATACCTACAATGGCCTAATAACCCTGCCTATATACACTCTTCCTTTAAATTTTAATGTATAAGTTTATTACGAAAAAGGTAGATGGACTAGCCCCTATAAGCTTCTCTTAATAGAAGGAAAGACTTGTATTATTAAGATGCCTTATAGCCTTATAAAGTTTTGGTCTATGGTTATTAAACTGTATATAACCTCGCCAGAGGTGAAATCTTCTTATAAGAAAGACCTGGTTTATAAGGAAGACCTGGTTTAAGGTAATGAAAATTATGAAAACCCCCCTAACAATCTAATAACTCTATTATAAAGAGGACGTGGAAGACCCCGGAAATACCCTTAAGCAGAGGCTTTTCTTATTAAGAAAGAAAAGGCCGATTTTTAACTTATAATTAACCTCTATATGCAAGGAAAAATTAATACACCCGGAGAACCTTTCAAACTCTCTAATAAAGTAGAGATTAATGCTTTACTAATAAGGAATGTGTTTGAATTTGTAAAATTTAACCTGTAAAGGCATAGAGGCAAAAGACTCTTTAGCTTGCGGATGGTAAGAGAAGTTAAAGGCAAGGCAACTAACTCCTTATATAAAAAGTCATAATATATTATCTAAGGCTATAGCGACTGTGGGAAAGAGGTTATTCTTACGTAGTCCCTAATAATTTAAAGAGCTAGTTAAAGGCTTATTATTGCCCTTGCTCCCTTATTAAAAAAGGAAGGCATTATGGTTTAGCTAAGAGATATTACCTAAGCATATGTGCAGTTACAGACGAAGCTTAATTGTATAATTCTTGCAAAGCTTCTAGCACAAATTGCATACCTTTACCCGCCAGATGTTATTATAGTTATAATTAAGCCGCTATACGGAATAGCAAAGGCTGGCATACATTAGTAGTCGACGTATTTTAATTATTATTATTAGAGACTATAAATAATAACCTTTACATATGACCCTTATTTTCTTATTTCTTCTAGCAAAAGCTTGTGTTTTAGAATTATTAGAATGCAGACTAATAATACCTTAGGACTTAGCAATGCTAAGTTTTTTAATTATAAAGAGGTTAAGTTAAAAAACGCCGAATTCCTTGCAAAGCCAAAAGAGAGGTTAACGATTTTAACACTGTTAATGTTTAATAGTTGCATTTTAAGCAAAGTTAATAATAACACCTTCTTTTTACAATAAAAGGAATAAGGAAGGAAGCTATTACAAGTTAATAACCTGACTAACTAAGCGAAATATATTAAACAGCAAGCATAAGGAGCATACATTACTCTAATATATTAACCTAAAGCATCTTACAATCTTTCTGTTACCGCCCAAGTCTAATATCCAGGATCTGACAATGTTTTAAGGCTTAATAAAAGACTTTAATAGTAAATTAACAATTAAGACCATGGACTTTAATATATATCTCTCTTGTTAGAAAACGCCGCTCTTTATGTCTTTATTAACGGTTTTTTTGCAAATAATAAAGACCTTAGCTCTTAACTAGGCTATGTAATCATCCTAGGTAATGAAAGGAAGGATAACAATACCTCTAAATTCACCCTTAGAGGAAATATCATAACATACAGCTTAACAAAATCTAAAAGAGTTATGAGAAGTGCATTAGCTTCTGAGCTATATGGGATGGTTTAAGGTGTTAACATTGCCTACATAATAAGCACTACTCTAAATATCATTACTAACCAATTAAACAAGCCGAAAATTCTAATAATAATATGCACTAACTTTTTCTTACTATATAAATGTATTGTTAAGCTAGGGACAATAAAGGAAAAAAGGCTAATAATTAATATTATAGCTTTATAGCAGTTATATAAGAGGAGGGAAGTAGCTAAGATACGCTAGATTAATGGCAATAATAATCCTGCGGATACGATAATAAAAGCTTTACTAAATAAAGCTCTTAAGACCTTTATAATGAAGAATAAAGCCTAAATCCGTGTAAAAGGATGGGTTAAAAGACCTGTTGTAAGAATTGCCGCGAGAGCCGCCGCCAGAGCCGCTAAAGAATGAAAAAGTCCTAATTCCTCACCAAATCTAACGACAAATTAAGCGCCTAATAAAGAGCTTAAATTTGATAAATTCGAACGCGATTATAAGCGCCTAATTTAGTAGGATTAAACACGGGAATTACACTCTTTGGCCCCCCCCCCACAACACTCTTTGCCTCCACAACCATTTGGCCTGGATTAACAAAAGTCATTTATTTAAAGGATGTTTTTCGCTTTATTACTTGTTTGTTAATATCTGATTATTTAGGGCGTTTTATGCATTTTTTTGGAGCGATTCCTCTTTTTCTTTAATAGAGAGAGAATTTACAAGTATTAAAATTACTTATATTGATAATGGAAGGGATACGCTGCATTAACCAGGAATTATAGGTTGTACACAGAATACACACACCCTAATTAGCTGGATTACAGGTCATGTGACCTGGGGCTGTACCGTGGCTATAACACTATACCTCTGTATTGTAGCCTGCTTCTTCTCCTCTTTTAAGAGATATAGATGAATTAAATATTAAACCCCCCCCCCCCTACATTTGTGCTGCAGCATACTTATAACCTGAGCGCTACTAACAATTAGGTTTAATACTTATTTTATTTATATTTATAATAAAATATAAGAATAGTATGGCACTATTAAGCATATAACAAGGTATTATACTAAAAATTATTAGAAGCTTTAAAATACTAGTTAAAGTTACTGTTAGTAACGCGCAGGTTACTATCCAATGCAGCTGCAACGAAGTAGTAAGGGAGGGGGGTAATAAAGTTAATAATTTATTTATATATGTTTTAAGAGGAAGAAGTAGGCTATAATACAGAGGTGTAGTGTTATAGCCACGTTACAGCCCTAGGTTATATAACCTATAATCCAGCTAATTAGGGTGTGTGCATTCTATATATAACCTATAATTCCTAGTTAATGCAGTATATTTCTTCTATTCTTTATATAAGTAATTCTAATACTTATAAATTCTTTCTTTATTAAAAAAGAGGAATTGCTCTAAAAATGCATAAAACACCCTAATAATTAGATATTAATAAACAAGTAATAAAGCAAAAAACATCCTCTAAATAAATAACTTTTGTTAGTCCAGGTCGAATGGTTATGGGGCTAAAGTGTTATAAGAGGGGGGGGGGCTAAAGAGTATAATTCCCGCGTTTAATCCTACCAAATCAGGCGCTTATAATCGCGTTTAAATTTATCAAATTTAAACTCTTTACTAGGCGCTTAATTTACTATTAATTTTAGTAAAGAATTAGGACTTTTCTATTCTTTAGCAGCTCTAGCAGCGGCTCTTGCGGCAACTCTTATAATAGGTCTTTTGTATAGAGGTGAACTATAAGCTAAAAGTCGGCCTTTTAATTCTTAGTAAGAAAAGCCTTTGCTTAAGGGTATTTCTAGGGTCTTTTACGTCCTCTTTATAATAGAGTTGTTAGGTTATTAAGGGGGTTCTTATGGTTTTTGTTATAAGCTAGGGAATTTTTATAAGTTTTGTCTTAAGCCAGGGGATTTTTATAAATTTTGTTATAAGCTAGGGGATTCTTGTGAATTTCATTAAGTTTAGCATCTTCTTACCCTTAGCTTTTTAAGCCATAGCCTTGCCCTCCTTAGAAAATTAAGGATATTCCTATAGCTTTATTATCTTATACTAAGTCTTTCTTATAACAAAGTCTTTTAAGAGTATTAAGGGCTTTTTAATTGCTTTTAAAAATTTTTCTTATTAGGTTTTATAGTTCTGGTTAAGGGTTAATATTTAAGATATTAATAAGATCTTTAGAGGCATTTAATCTTAATCCTCTGGCTATCTTAACGCCATTATTATTAAAGTAATTATAAAGGGTATACCTAAGGTTATTATTACTTTTATTAAAAGTAGCCTTAGTCTAATTTTTATAATCTTATTAAAAGTTAATAAGGAGATTATAACCTTTCTCTTGGTTAAAAATATAGTAGTTAATTATATAGGTAATATAGTTGTTAATTTGTTATTTAGTAGCTGTTTTTATATTAATATTCTTAACTAGCTTAGTCTAGTTTTATATTAGGATTAAGTAGTATTTATAAAGCTTTTAGGGTAGGGTACTCTTTAAAAGTTCTCTTCTATAAACATCCTTTTAGAGTTATTTATTAAAATTATCTCTTCCTTTACTTAAAGATATTTTAGTATTTTAGGCTTTATGTTTAGTACTAATTAAAGTAGTTAGTGTTAGTTCTCTGTGAATAATGGTAAAGATCTAGTTTTAATTATAAATAAGTAGCAAAAGTTAATAATAAGTAAGAAGATCTATAAGAGTTAAGTCTTTTTATAATTATAAACGATTTAACAGTTAATGATTTAAAGAAATAATTCTTTAGTTAGTATAACATTAGAATTTCTTGTAGTTACGTAAGTACAAGCATTTAAATAAGTCTCTTCTAAGTATAACCTAGCAAATCTGTAGTTATTAGTAACTACTAATTAGTGTTAGTAACGCACAGGTTACTATCTAATATAGCTATAACAAAGTAGTAAGGGAAATGGGTAATAAAGTTAATAATCTATTTATATATGTTCTAAGAGGAAGAAGCAGGCTATAATATAGAGGTATAGTATTATGGCCATGTTACAGCCCTAGGTTATATAACCTGTAATCTAGCTAATTAAGGTATGTGCATTTTGTGTACAACCCATAATTCCTGGTTAATACGGCGTATCCCTTCCATCCTCCATACGAGCGATTCTAACAGTTACTATACTAGCTCTAAAGGTAATAGTTCTTTAGTTAAAAGAATACTTAATTATAAGGTTCTTTATAAGCTTTATTAAAGCGTTAACTTAGCCTTAGCTAGTAGTTAAAATTCCTAATGCTCTTGTATTTAAAAGTATATTATAAAATGTATTTACTATATATCTTATATTTATAAGATATGTTGGCTTCACAGGGTATGATATGCTGCAGCAATAACGTGGGAGGGGTAACAAAGGTCTGATTTCTATATAATTCTTATCTAAAGGGAAAAGAGGGAGATTGTTACGTGGTGGTATCGTTACGTAGTCGGTTGGAAGCAACCGTAAAGCTGTTATTAATGTTATTATAAAGGGGTTATTAAACGTACCTATATATACTACTATTAAGTTATATAGTTAAGTGCATTCTGTGTAAGTTGTTATTGTTCTTTAAGTCTTACTAGCTGCATAATAAATCCATTCTATATAGGTGGGGATCCGACATTGCAAATTATCCCATAACAAGTGCCCCTCCCTTAAAAATAACTATCCTAGTTATCCTCCGGATCTATCTGAGCTAGTGTTAACATATATAAAGAAAAACTTTTATCTATAAAAGAAAGCAATTTAATTTATAACATATCCTCCCTATATTAGTCCGGTTGCATTTAATCTGCCAGAAACATTGCCTAATAGTAGTAACTAATCTAATAATAACTACTTATAAATTTAAAGATAAATAAACATCTTAGTTTAAGAAAAATAAACTATAATAAAAGGAAATTTAATCTAGGTAGTATAAACCTATTAACTATAGTTAGATCTGTCCTAGTTATACCTAAATATCTACTTTTTAAAGTCCTTATCTGCATAAGCCTTATAAATTTATACTATAAGCCGTTAATAGAGATATAAATTACAGAACGTCTCTATCTACTTATGTTATTATAGCTATAAGTAGCTTATTAGAGAGTGACTATATTACTAGCGACCTCTAGTTATATGCTTCTAGGAGTTGCCATATTATAAGTAATTCTCTTGTTTAGGGTATTATAGTTATATTATAATAATGCTACTAACTATTAACTATAGCGATAACTTATATAAAAAGATGGAAAAGACTTAGGTTAAACTAAAAATAAAAACATTATACCTCTAAAGACTTAGTGGACTAATAAAGAGAAGCTATATAGAGGGGAAAGAGTTAGGCTATAAGAAGAGAGGCTCTCCTCTTAAAAGTAGGAAAGGTGGCCTATACCCTTCCTTAAGGTACATTAGATATTTTAAGTTATCCTTTGCTTCTAACTTTATATATAAAGGTCCTTTGTATATTTAAGCCAGGCATATTAAAGGTAGTTCCGTAGAGGTTATTAGGGCATTATTACTTTTAAGCAGAAGACAGCCACTAGCCATGCCATCTTATCCTTATTAAAGGTAAGATTTTCCTATGTCTAAACTATATAGCATAGTAACTATAAGGAAAGCAACAGTCCTCTAAATATAACTTTTTCTATAATTAATCCATTTGCCATAATGCCCTTTATAACATAGCTAAACCTTTGATTTAAGCTATATATTTTATAATTAAACAGTAATCTGCCTAGAGCTATACAATTTTTAGGGACTGCTTCTAACATTAGATAGCGTAATATATTAGCTAAAATTTTAGTCCTTATACTACTATATAAGGGTCTCTTATTTGTTTAATATTTTAGCTAATTCCGCATTCTTAGTCACGGATTCCGTTATTGTTTTCTGCCTATTTATGGCGCTGTTAATATTACGCTTATTTTTAGAAGACATCTTTCGCTTTACCTTTTTTAATAATAACTTAAATAAGCTTATGTTTAATATAGTTGCCTTTATTACTTATATAGCTAACCTTATTCTTTTACTAGCTAGTAAATTTAGTTTAACTAGGCTGGTTAGCTTCTTGCTTACTATAAGCAAGGTTATCTTTTTAGCTATAGATTTTAGTAGAGGCGTTTAAGGAGTAGGCCTAGTAATCTTAATATTCCTAGCCTTATTCTTTAGTGCTATTATTTTAGCTAAGGTCCTTATAATATACCTATTAATAATCTTAAAACTAGCTTTTATTATACTAAAAGACTCCTTATAGGCCTTAATATCCCCTTTAAGCATATTAATTTTATTTTTAAGTTTACTAAATTATATATTAATAGCTTAGTCCGCTAGCCTTAACTCTATCTCTTTTAAGATAGTCTTTCTAACTACTGCTTTACTTATTAGCCTATATTATTTAGCTAAACCTTAGATTAAATTCTTCTAGTCCGCCAGTTCCTTCCTTAGTATATTAATGTCCTGTTAAGTAGTTACAGTTCTATGCTCTTTACTAGTATTAATAATTACTTATTAAAAACCTATGCTTAAGAGATTAACTCGTCCTATAGTAGTAAGTGTCCTAGCTATAAAGCCATTAATGCCTCCTAACTTATTATAATATTTAGCTATAAGTACTTTCTCTTTTAATAGTAATCCTAGTTACTACTCTTTAGATCTAGCTTAATTATCTGTCTATCTGCTATTAAGGAATCGTACTACTACTTGCTTAATACAAAGTTTAACATTCTAAATAACTAGGGTATTAGCTAGGCATTTAGTTTTCTTCTGCCTGTTATTATTAGCTGCTAGAATTAATTTCTTAATAAGGAAAATCTATTATACTACTCTAATCTATAGTGTATATATAGAGTCTATCTTTATAATAAAGAATCCGTTTCTATTAATTTATACCCCCTAGGCTATAAAATCTTTAAAGCAGGTATAAATAGCATCTATTATACTCTACATGCTATCTCTAGCCTAATATTACTATATTCTAAAAAGCTCTAGTCCTGCATTACCTCTTATAAATAACTCTATCTCCTAGTGCTAATAGCATTTTTTATATAACTAAAACAGCAAATTAGCTTACTAAAGTCTAGTTCCTTTAGTTTATTCTGTATTTTCTATATAGTTATAAGAGGATCTTAACTTAAACTACTAGTAGGGATCCCTTTAGTTATAAGGGCATTAGTAATTATCTTACCCTTTCTTACATTCTAAAGGCACTTTACTACTGCCTAGCCTCTAGGGCTAAGCATCTCTCTAGATATATTAACATTAAAAATATTATTCTTATAGTTTATATTTACTCTAAAGTTCTTATTCTTATTCTTAGCTATAGTCTTTATATAGCATTACTAAGCGGTTATTAGGTCGGCATATGCCTTTTCCCTTTGCTTATATTCTTGCTAAGCCTTAGCTATTTAGTTATAAAGGGTAGAATTAGCATCCCTAGCTACTCTTACCTAGTTTCCTCTAGGAGATGGCTTTACTAACTTAGTTATTATTCTTTACTTTTCCCTATAGAATAGTAAAAACTTAACTAAGACATTAGAATTAAAATCCTTTATATAAAACTTATCCTTTACGTCTCTTATAATATATGTCGGAATTATCTAAGAAAGGGTAATAAAAGTTAAAAATAAAATAAAATAAAAGAAAGACTTAAAGTACATAATAATTAAAAGCAAAAATAAAAGGTTAAAAATTAAAGAAAAACAGGGAATTCTGGCGTGTTAGAAAGTGCGGATAAGGGGTTAAGTGAAAAGTAAAGTGAAATTATAAGTAGTATTATAGGAGAATAAGGTTATGTGTTTCTACCTGTAGTGATCACATGGGGTCCTATAGGATATTAAATCCTGCTAACCTTAAGGCATTATTAGCACTCCTGCCTTATAAGCCCCTTCTTCCTATACTTCTTATCCTAGTTAATTAAATGCTCCCTTAGATATTTATTTATTAACTCTAATGCATTTACCTTTATCTTACTTTTATTAATCTACTAATTGTTTTTAGTAGTATATCCTTTTTATCTTATAAGGTAAGCTACCTTAGGGCTTTATTCCTTAGTATAGTAGATTTTTACCTTATATAAGATAATCTACTTAATTTCCTAGTAATTAGCTTTGCTGCTCCCTTTTAAATTAATTAGTAAAAAGGGTGTTTCCTTTTTGCTAAAGGGATCTCTACTTTAGTGTGGTTTCTATATATATGCAATTAACACTACTAGATGCACCCTTAAGTTTAATAGAAATTTGAGTTAGTATAACAAAGGGTTTACTATTTTAAGAACCTTATATAGTCCTGCTTTCTATAGTAACTATTTCTTCTTTAGCTTTCTTAGAAGCTGGTATTCTTTATATAGTTATAAGTACACTATATCTCTAACGTTAATATCCACTAGGTTATATTAGGAGTTATATCTGATTTTAAATAGGGCAGTAGTAGTGGTTATTATAAGTTAAGCCTCTTTCTAATAAAGCTTATAAAGTGCCTTTAAGTCCTCTTTCTCTAGCTGTATATTAGAAATTGCTTGCTTTAGAAGAAGGTTAATAAGGTTTAGCGGTTTAAGCCCATATAATAACTTATTAGGCAACCGGTTAATAGCTATAGCCACTGTATTATTAAGATAGTACTGTAATACTAAAAGGATTAATACCTATGGTACTATTGGATTTGTTATAGTGTAATAGTAAATAGCTATAATTACTGTCTAATTCTTCCGTTTAGCTGCTCTATCTGTCTATAGGTGATAGGCAGTTACTATTAGGAATTTAACTCCTAGCTTAGTAAATATAGCCTGCTAAACCTCGGAAATGAATTTAGGGTCCCTATTACTAACTATTTACTATAGTAATCCCTAGTCTGTAATATAGAAAGCTTAAAGAAGCAGTTCTGCCCATGTAGATGCTAAATATATTGTATTTCTAGGGATTAAGAGGGTTCTCTTGCTAAATAAATAGTTTATTAGGCAAAGGGAATTATACTTTAAGTATCCTTCTATGGCCTATATAGTATTCGCTAAGTCCACCTCTGGTATGTTAGTAATAAAGTCCAGAGAAATCATGTAAAAAGGCATTAGTTTTAACTATAAAGGTTTTATTTCTCTAGTTGCTTTATCCCTTAAGATAGAGTTCTCCTAATAAGTTATGTAATATGCTATATACTCCTGGATTTGCTTAGACATCTTTAGAAAATAAACGCTATATAGACCTTTTATTATTTTGCTAATTCTAAAGTAGTAATAGTTATTATACATAGTTCTTAGCATGGTTTTGATATAGCTGCTTAGAATGCACAGTTATTTAAGCCCTTCTTTATTCTTATAATAGAGTAGGCCCTTATCTATAAGGTCCTAGCTATAAAGTGGAATTTGCAGTTAGTTTTATCCTTACTTTAGCTGCTTCTGCCAGAAATCCTTAATGCTCTTAATTATCTAATAATATCATGGGTTAAATTTATACCCTACTAATATATCCTTTTTTAATAAGTTATCCATTATAGCTACTACCTAATAATTCTAACAGAAGTACACACAGGCATCTAATTCGTTATATATGCTACGGTTTACTGCCTTTTAGTAGCTAATATCCACTAAAAGTCGTAATAAGATATCGGGTATAACGTTAAGAATTCCTAGTATATGGGTTACTTATAATTTAAACTATAACAAATAATTCACTACCTTAGCTAATTTTAAGTTAGCCTTGTTAAGGTTTATTATAGCTAAAGAGGTGTGTTTAATAATACCTTTAGTAGGTATATAGTTAGTTAGGATGTTAACTGGATAATAGTTAGATTAAGCCATTTTTTATAGTTTCTGCATTACCTAAGCAATTATAGCTACCTCTGCCTTAGTTAATTTATACTGCTTTTTGGCTGTAGATGTTAAATGAGAGAGAAAAAGGATTAAGCAGAGTTTTATAGCTATAATATCCTTACTAGGTATGCTTTTTCTATCCTACTCCTTGTATAGTTAGAAAGCATATAAACTAAAACCTTTCTTATAAGTATTAATCTTAAAGAATAATAGTTACTTTAAATTATAGTGCTATAGTAGTATTTTCTTATAAAGCATAGTCTTTAGTGCTTTAAAGGCTGCTTTCTTGTCTTTTATAGGAATAAAGGATTTTTCTTATGCCTTTCTCTTACGCACCTGCTTTATGGCTTTTACTAGTAACTTATTACGTTTATAAAGTTTATACATAAGTGCTATCTTTTAAGTCTATAGTGGTTGGATCTGTAAGTTAAACTAAGGGATTCCTGCTCTTAGGAATCCTACTATACTAATAAAGGTTTCTAAGGTTAATAGGTTATAAGGAATTTCCATTTACTAAAACGACTTAATCCTGTCGTTTATATTAATAATTCCATTAGCATTAACTATAAAGCTAAGAAGTTAGATTAAGTAATATCTAATAAAAGACTTAGTTACTATAATGTGTATCTTATTTTCCTCTAGGACTTTTAAGACTATCTTAAGATGTTTAAAATAATCCTTAAGGGTATTAGAAAAGACAATAATATTATTAATATAAATACAAATAAAACTTTAGTATAGTTAGAAAATGCAATCCATGAATTATTATGCAAAAGCTAGCGAGTTCTTGTACCCTATTAACACAACTTGCAACGCTTTTAGCCCTCTTTCCAAGATTACCACCATGTGATTCTAGTGTTCTTCTCATACTAGAAGCTAGTAGAAAAAGCCTGTTGCGTTAAAAATCAATTTCTACTCTTTACTACGGGTATTCTGTATAATATTGCCTTAGTCTGGCAATGGATACATATCTAGCATAGTAATATTATTAAGAGGTCTAGTATTTATAATAACTTAACCTTTCTTAGTCTTTTCTATATCTTTCTAAATAATAAAACTAAAGCAGGCTATAAGTGCTGGCTTTATTAACTAAAACATCCTGCCTACTAGGTATATAGTATTATAGACTTTAGTAAATTTCTCCTAATCTCTGCACCTAAGAGAGTACTTCCTTACTAGCTTAACCTGGTTCTGCCAGCTATTAACAAAGTTAACTCTTATCTTATTTTCTTCTAGCATTAGTACTACTCCTCTGTTATAGTAAATATCGTACTTATTAGTCAGATCCTGTAACTTAGTAGCTGCTTCCGGATTAATATTAGCAATTTACACTCTAAACTTGTTTTTAATAAAAGGTATGTCCTCTGGGCAAGATACTCTATATAATAAAATACCCCTATCAACAACTTTAGGATCCAGGTTATTATTAGAATTTTCCGGACTTTCTTTTGTCTTTTCTGTCTTAATATCTTTACTAAAAAATACTGCATACTAATGGACATCCGGAATAGCAAAGTTTAAATCAAGGCTTATAGCTGCCTTAAGTCGACCTACTTTGCTATTCTGCTTAATTTACACGGCCCTGTTAGAGTTATTTACTACTAGCATCCTTTTCTTATTTTCCTAGTTAAGAATATTATTTAGGAAGATAGAATTAGATAATATGACGTAGTAAATACTAATCTCCTTTTTACTAGGGAGATCCTTTTATGTTACTAGTACCTAATACGTTAAATTTAGTAGAATCATAATATTATATACTGCTATTACCTATTAAGCTGGCATATAGTAAGCGTCTTAAAACATCCGTCCTGGTACTATTATATTATATACTAACCTAAAAACTAACCTTAGATTAATAAAATTGATTTTTACTTTAAAGCTATAAAGGAAACTTATGCTAATTAATAATTTTAGTTCTAGATTTGGCATAATATCTGTGGTTACTATAAAGTAATCTTAGATGTTTTTTCCTCTTATAATTCCTAAAACATAGAAGTTAAAAGTGGCCCTTTCTGTAATAATAAAGGCCGAAGCTACTCCTATCACTGGTTTTAGGTCTTACTTTTCCCACTTTACATTTATTCTATATTACTAGAGCCACTATTTGTTAGCTAAAATTAATAATATTCTAGTGTTTATATAGATTATATGGTTAGGTCCCTTATTATAGAATTAAATCAGCATTTTAAGAAAGGTATTTATCTGCATTCTTCCCTTAATATTAATCTCCTATAGTCTAGATACCGCCTTAATTACCTAGTCTTCTTACAGACCTTCTATTAAAATTAGCTTATTTAAACTCTAAGTTATAGTGTCTTATATAATATTAACTCTAGTTATAAAAGCTTTAATAATTTCCTTCTCTTCCTTAGGCTCTTCCTGCCTTTTTCTATTAGGATTCTTTGTTTTACTAGTCTTTATAGTTAAAGAAGTAGAATTCTCCTAGTCTAAGTCTTCCTCCTTTACTACATAAAAAGCGCTAATAAAATTAGATTTAACCTTCCCTTCTTTAGAGTTATAGTTAAACATTAGGTATGCTTCACTACTTTTTACAGTAAAGTATATATTTATAAAGTTTAACTTATTATATTTATTATCTTTTAATAGACTTCCTTCTCTAGCTAAATAGTATCTAAAGTCTACTAAATACTACTCCTGCTCTTTAGCATTAGAATTATTATTTAGAACTATAACTTTATAAGGTTCCTAGTTTAAACGCTCCTATTGCCTAAATTATCTTAAGTAAAATCAATCCCCTTAGTAAGGATTCTATTGCTCTTTAAATTAATTTCCTCCCTAATCTTCTTTCTCTAAGGATCTCTCTTTTCCTTTATTATCTCCTTAAGATTTATCTTCTTAGCTATAAGCCCTGCCTTCCTTAGTCTAAGGGTTTACTTCCTTCTTTATAAGGTCCTTATTTCTAACTTTTAGTTAGCGTAGTCTGTTATTATTATACCACTAGGACCTTTAAGGTTAGTTCTAGTCCTACTATAGTTCGTTCTAACAAACCTATTTTTAGTACAGAACTAGCAGCCTTCTTTAGTCTCCCTAGTTATAATCCCTTAAGCCGCTTAATCTCTCTTTAACATATATATAGTAGGGATATTATTATTAAAAGTTAACCTATTAAAAACAGTTTCCTTTCCTTTAGTTACAGTCCTTATAATAGTAATTCTAGTAGGCCTCTACTCTTTTACCCTTAGATTTATTTAAGTCTAAGGATTTATTATTATAAAGGTAGGCTTTTATTATTCCTTTAGTCTTTTCCTAGTAATAGGACTTCTATTACTTCTTTATTTCTTAACATAAATCGCGGCATTTTCTGTCTATTATATTAAGGTATTTATTATGCTTTATGCCCTTAGTAGGATCTAGGCATAGTTTCTTTAGCTTAGAATGTAATTTTATCCTAAAGCACACTAGAAGCTATAAATTTATTATCTCTTTATTTGCTCTAGTATACTAAAAGATTTAAGCTATAAAGTCCTAAATAAAGATGCTATTTATAATATCTTCTTAGGTATACTTAGCCTGCTTAAGCTTTATTACTATATCCTCCGTCCTTATGTAAAATTCTTCTTATACTACCTTAATAACACTATTAATACTAATAAAAATCTGTTTCTTTTTAGATTTGTCTAAGTATTATTAGTATTAGGTTATTGCTTCTCTATAGAATAGTTACTAGATATTATAAAGTAACACCTCCTTTTGGTTTAGTAGTGCTCTAAATAGGTATTTTTTTACTACTTAAATCTAAAGCTTAGGGTCTAAAAAGATAGTGGTTTTTCCTTTATAAGATATAAATTTATTACCTATATCCACTATATTTAGTTTTAGGTCTAGAAGTCTAATGTCCTAAATCTTCTAAGTAAAACTTACTAACCCTTTCTCTTTAAAAGCCCTTCTAGGCTTAAAATTCTATTCTAGATTATATTCTAGTTAGAAGGTATCCTGTTCTTAGTATCCTAGTGTTTAGCTTAGCTAGTTATTATAAGGCTCTTTAGCATAGCAGTAACTATCTCTATAACCACCTGCTTTATTACTATAACCATCTGCTTTATAGCTATATTTACTTTCTTATTATAGGAAAGTTAGAGGTAGATTTATATATTATCCTATATTACTGTTTTTAGAAAGTCCTTTCACATACCTATTACCTTATTATATAAGTAAATATAGTAGTATTTAGGAGTATTAGTATTATCAAGCGCTAGTATAGTATATCTTCCTTTATTTATAACCTTTATACTCCTTAAAGTCTTATCTTTACTATTAGTATTTTATTATTAATAAGGTATAATTTCACACGTCCCCTAACAGAAAACCTAGTTAAGGTGCCGATGTTATTACTTAAGGATTTAGAGGAGCGCCTCCTTATCTAATATTTAGTAGACTAAAGGTTTATATGTCTTTAGGGGGAAAACCTTATTAGGGTACTAATATTATCCCCTAAGGATTTAATAAAGCGCCTCCTTATCTGGCGGTTGGTTTATGCTATAGAAATCCTACTTATTATAAAGACTTATATCTCTTTACTAGGGGAAACCGTTAAGCTTAGTTTAAAACTACATAAGGTGGGTTAAAAGAGGTCTTAGTATTATTAGAATAACTTATATGTTTAAACTCCTGTTGTAATTTAGGTAAATCCTAATTATATAGTAAGAGGTTTATTACTTCCGGTTAGTAAGATTTATTAGTACTAGTATAACCTTAAATAAACCCTATTACTTCTCTTAAGTTGCTTATCTTAATTAGGTAATCTTAAAACCTTATTAGCTTAGATATTATAACTATTGTTTTACCCCTTTACTAACTGGAATTCTAACTAATTTGCTCTAGTAGGGTAGGTCCAGTCTGCTAAGGGTTTGGTTGCTAAGTTATATTAGCTCCTGTTATTATTAGTTTAAACGGTTCCTGCGTAATTAGCGCTGTGTTTAACTGTTAGTCCTAGCAACCTGCCCACATCTAGTCTATAAAGGCCGTTATAATTTAGTTTAACTCCCTTATTTATAAAGTAAGGCTAACTAGAGTATTTAAGATATTATCTTAGGTTTTTATTATCTGTTGTTAAAAGTCGGTTTTTATATAATAAGCAAGGTTTTCTTTGATTTATATCTATAACTTCTGCATTTCCCTTATTACTTTATACACTTTCTCCTGTATTTTAGCTGCTCTCTTAATACTTTATAGGATTTTATAAGCTAAGGTGTTACTAATAGTGTTTTTAGTTTTAGGTTCTAGCTTATGCCCTGCTGTAATATTAAACAGTTCCTTAGTATTTATTAAATCCTAGTATATTTATCTCCCCTTACTAGTTTTAGGGGGTTATAAGTCCTTAAGAGATTATAACTTTCTAGCTAACTACTCTTCCTCTCTTTTAGGCATAATAGGATTCTCTGTTATTAAAGGACCTTTTACCCCTTATATAGTCTTATTTATTATCTTATTTAGGTCAGTTAAATCTTTAGGTATTACAAGCCCTCCTATATGTGTTAACATAATAAGGTTTCCTATTTCTCTATAGTCTTTATTATTCTAAAAGTCTATATAAATAGAAGACTTATAGTAAACTAACTTATTACTTTCTGCAGATTTTTTACTAAATACTAAATTCTGCTTTAGTAGTAACGTAAGTTATATAATAATAGCTAGTTATTTCTGTTGTCTCCTACTAAATAAAGCTGTTTCTTATGTCTTATTGCCTCCTAAAGTCTTCTTAGGGTTATTATTTAGATTAGGACTAGAAACCATAGTTAGAATAATATCCCTAACGCTTAATGGTTCTATAAGTTAAAAAGCCTCTAGTTCTTTAATAAGTGTAATAATAAGCAAGGTTTCTAGCTCTTTAATAGGTATTATAGCTATTAAAGTCTCTGGTTCTAAGAGAGGTATAGTCCTAGGCAGGGTAGTTCTAATCCTTAATAATATTACCTTAGGTTTAGTTATTAATAGTTTAAGAAGCCCTTCCTTCTTAGCCTTTTTTAGTGTTTTTTATACTAGAATTAGTTCTTCCCTAAAGTATAAGTAATATATAGGAACTAGGTTAACTAGTTATAGTAGTTTTATAGTCTAGTAAAGCTTTCCTTCCCGGAATTTATAACTTCCTAAGTAGGAAAGGTTCTTAACCTTATTATTAGTAGTTACTAGTCTTCCTTTAGGACTAAAAGGGTTAGGATTTTGCTTAAGGTATTTATAAAGCTTATAAACACAGTAAAGCTCTCCCTTAGTAATTATTATAGTGTGCGGTTAGTAGTTGTCTAATTCTTAGTACTAACTTATTAATTTAGATATAAGTTCTATTAAATCCTTCTTATCTCTTAGCTTATAGCCTTACTATAGGTAGCAAATCTAACGTTTTAGCACACTGCCTTGCTTATTAATAATAGTAATCCTAACTCTTTAACTATGACAGCCTTACCGGTTAGGACCTAGCAATCTAGTAATTTAACTTAGTACGTCTTGCTAACTAAAAGCAGCAAGTCCTTAATTTTTAGTTAAAACCTTACATAAAGGACTCAAGCAATTGCTACTAGTTGTTACGTAGTGGTATTATTATATAATTAGTTAGAAGCAACTATAAAGCTGTTATTAATGTTATTATAAAGAGGTTATTAAACGTACCTATATATACTACTATTAAGTTATATAGTTAAGTGCATTCTATGTAAGTTATTATTATTCTTTAAGTCTTACTAGCTACATGACGAATCCGTCCTATATAGGTAGGGATCCGACATCGCGGATTATCCTGTAACAGGGATAATGTAAAAGTATAGTGTTATAGCCATAGTACTACCCTAGGTTATATAATATAGTAATCCAGCTAATTAGGGTATATATATTATGTATATAACCTATAATTCCTGGTTACTATTATATATCCCTTCTATTCTCTAGATAAGCGATTCTAATACTTGCAAATTCTTTCTTTATTAAAAAAGAGAAATTGCTCTAAATACGTAAAAAAAAAATCCGTAAAAATCAACAAATAAGCAAAAATCAATAACGCTGCAATACATAAGAAATGTTACCTTAAAGCCCTTAAATTAATCGCGCTTAGATTTATTGAATTTGAACTCTTTTTTGCGCGCTTAATTTAATGCTAGATTTGGTAGCGAATTCACCCTAAGTGTTACGTAGTGGGATCGTTACATAGTCGGTTGGAAGCAACTATAAAGCTATTATTAATATTATTATAAGCTGGTTATTCAACGCACCTATATATACTATTATTAAGTTATATAGTTAAGTGCATTATTATAAGGTTATTATTATTTTTCTCTCTTACTAGCTATATAACAAATCCGTCCTATATAGGTGGGAATTCGACATCACGGATTATCCCGTAACATTAAGCAGCTCTGGCTTTAACGCTTAATACCGGTCTCTTTACCTAACCTTCTACTTAAATTTAAACCTTATTCTTAGTTATAAAGGTCTTAAGGCTTTTATTTAAAAAGGCCTTTATTATTATATTAATAAGGTTATTATGGCTATTTATCTACTAAATTTCCGTAATTTCCCTTTGCTTATATAACTATTATAGTGCTATAATATTAATTATAAGCCTTTTGTCCTTGTTGGTAACACGCAGGTTACTATCTAATGTAGCTATAATGAAGTAGTAAGGGGGGGGGGTAATCCAATTTAATTTATTATATATTTTAAGAGAAAAGAGAAGCAGGCTATAATATAGAGATATGGTGTTATAGCTATATTATAGCCCTAGGTTATATAACCTATAATCTAGCTAATTAGGATGTGTGTATTTTATATACAACCTATAATTCCTAATTAATGTAGTATATCTCTTTTATTCTTTATATAAGTAATTCTAATACTTATAAATTTTTCTTTATTAAAGAAGAGAAATTGCTCTAAAAAAATACATAAAACGCCTTAATAATCAAATATTAATAAACCAGTAATAAAGCGAAAAACATCCTTTAAATAAATGACTTTTGTTAGTTTAGGCCAAATGGTTATAGGGCTAAAGAGTGTTGTAGGGGGGGGGGCCAAAGAGTGTTATAAGGGGGGGGGGGCTAAAGAGTGTTATAGGGGGGGGGGCCAAAGAGTGTAATTCCTGCGTTTAATCCTACCAAATTAGGCGCTTATAATCGCGTTTAAATTTATCGAATTTAAACTCTTTATTAGGCGCTTAATTTGCTGTTAACTTTAGTAAGAAATTAGGACTTTTCTATTCTTTAGCGGCTCTGGCAGCGGCTCTTATAGCAATTCTCGTAATAGCAACTCTTGCGATAGGTCTTTTGCGTAGAGGTTAATTGCAAGCTAAAAGTCGGCCTTTTAATTCTTAGTAAGAAAAGCCTTTGCTTAAGGGTGCTTCCGGGGTCTTTTACGTCCTCTTTATAGTAAAGTTATTAGGTTATTAGGGGGGTTCTCGTAGTTTTCATTAAGTCTAGCGTCTTCTTGCCCTTGGTTGTTTAGGCCGTGGCCTTGCATTTCTTAGGAAGTTAAGGATATTCCCGTAGCTTTGTTATCTTAAGCCGGGTCTTTCCTATAATAAATTCTCTTAAGAGTATTAAGAGGGCCATAGCCTTGCCCTCCTTAGGAAATTAAGGTTATTCCTATAGCTTTATTATCTTACGCTAGGTCTTCTTTATAATAAAGTCTCTTAAGAGTATTAAGGGCTTTTTAATTACTTTTAGAAAATTTTCTTATTAGGTTTTGTAGTTCTGAATAAGGGTCTTTGGTTAAATAAAAATCTTTCCTAGTTAATTTCTCTAGTTAAGGGTTAATATTTAAGATATTAATAAGATCTTCAGAGGCATTTAATCTTTATCCTCTAGCTATCTTAACGCTATTATTATTAAGGTAATTATAAATGGTATACCTAAGGTTAGTATTATTTCTATTAAAAGCATCCTTAGTCTAATTTTCATAGTTTAGCTAGAAGTTAATAAGGAGATTGCGCCCTTTTTCTTAGTTAAGAATATAATAGTTAATTATATATATAATATAGTTATTAATCTGTTGCTTAGTAGCTGTATTAACATTAATATTTTTAACTAACTTAGTCTAATTCTAGGATAAAATTAGGCAGTGCTTATAGAGTTTTTAAAGAAGAGTGCTCTTTAGAAGTTATCTTTTATAAATATCTTTTTAGATTTATTTATTAAAATCATCTATTTTTCCTTAGCTTAACAATATCTTAGTGTTTTTAAGTTAAGCTTTATATTTAGTACTAATTAAAGTAGTTAGCGTTAGTTCTCTGTAAATAATAGTAAAGATCTGGTTTTAATTATAAATAAGTAGTAAAAGTTAATAATAAGTAAGAAGATCTATAAGAGTTAAGTCTTCTTATAATTATAAACGATTTAATAGTTAATAATTTAAAGAAATAATCCTTTAGTTAGCATAATATTAGAATTTCTTATAGTTATATAAGTAAAAGCATTTAAATAAGTTTCTTCTATATATAACCTAGCAAATCTGTAGTTATTAGCAACTACTAATTAGTGTTAATAATATACAGGTTACTATCTAATATAGCTATAATAAAGTAGTAAGGGGATGGGGTAATCTAATTTAATTTATTATATATTTTAAAAGGGAAAAAAAGCAGGCTATAATGTAGAGGTATGGTATTATAGCTACATTACAGTCCTAGGTTATATAACCTATAATCCAGCTAATTAGGGTGCGTGTATTCTGTATGCAACCCACAATTCCTAGTTAATGCAGTATATCCCTTCCATCCTCCATATGAGCGATTCCGACAGTTCTTTATAGTACTTAATTTAATAATATACTTATATAATAAAAAAGAGTTAGTATATATTATAATTAGGATATTTAGCTTATTTAATTAATTAATAATAATCCTTAAAGTTATACTTGTTGGCTTCACAGTGTACAATATGCTGCAGCAATAACGTGGGGGGGGGTAACAAAGGTCTGATTTCTATTATAGTTATAATTAACTAAAGGGAAAAGAGGGGGATAATGTAAAAGTATAGTATTATAGCCATAGTACTGCTCTAGGTTACATAATATAGTAATCTAGCTAATTAAGGCATGTGTATTATATATATAACCTATATTTTCCTAGTTATTATTATATATCCCTTTTATTCTTTAGATAAGCAATTCTAATACTTGCAAACTCTCTCTTTATTAAAAAAGAGAAATTGCTTTAAAATACATAAAAAATCCGTAAAAATTAACAAATAAGCAAAAATTAATAACGTTATAATACATAAGAAATATTACCTAAATAAATAACTCTTCTTAGTTTAAAGCATCCTTAAAGCCCCTTAAATTAATTATGCTTAAATTTATTAAATTTAAACTCTTCATTATACGCTTAATTTAATACTAAATTTAGCAGTAAATTTATTTTAAGCATCTTTAGCTTTAATACTAAATAATAGTTTTTTTACCTAACCTTTTACTTAAATTTAAACCTTATTCTTAGTTATAAAGGTTTTAAGGCTTCTATTTAGAGAGGCCTTTATTATCGTATTAGCAAGGTTGTTATAGCTCTTTATTTATTAAATTTCTGCGATTTCCCTTTGCTTATATAACTGTTATAGTACTATAATATTAATTATAAGTCTTTTCTCCTTTATAGTACCTAATTTAATAATATACTTATATAATAAAAAAGAATTAGTATATATTATAATTAGAATATTTAGCTTATTTAATTAATTAGTAATAATCCTTAAAGTTATACTTATTATGTAAGCAATATTAACTCTTTAAACCATTTTATATAGCTTTAATACTAAGGTGCTTCTTATAACTTTTTTAGATTTTATAAAGCTATAGGTTATAATATTGCTTATAAGTGTAAATTTAAAGGCATTAATGTTCTTTTCTTTATTATTAAGAATAATTACATAGCTAAGCTATAAGCTAAGGTCTTTATTATTTATAAAAGAGCTGTTAATAAAAATATAAAAGGAAGCATTTTCTAGTAAGAGAGGCATGTAGCAAAGTCTATGATTTTCATTATTAATTTGCTATTTAAGCCTCTTATTAAGCTTTGTTATATTATTAGGTTTTAATTATTAACTTTAGGTAATAATAGAAAGATTATAAGAAGCTTTAAGTTAGTAGATAAAAGTAATATATATATCTTAAGCCCTTTACTTAATATATTAAGCTTAATTATCCTAGTTAACTTTTAATAGCTTTTTTCCTTATGCCTTTTATTATAAAAAGAAGGTATTATTATTAGCTTTGCTTAAAATGTAATTATTAAACATTAATAGTATTGATTTCTCTAGGCATTGTTTTAGCTTTACAAGAAATCTGGCATTTTTTAACTTAACTTCTTTATAATTAAAGAATTTAGTATTACTAAGGCCTAACGTGTTATTAGTCTGCATTCTAATAAGTTTAAAATAAGAGCTTTCCTTTAAAGAAATAAGGAAATATAGGTTATAGGTAAAAGTAATTATTTAAAGCTTTTAATAATAATAATTAAAATACGTTAACTACTAATGCATACCTACTTCTGTGATTTTATAAAGCAGCTTTATTATAACTATAATAATATCTAGCAGGTAGAGGTGTGCAATTTATGCTAGAAGCTTTATAAAAATCGTGCAATTAAGCTTTGTTTATAACTGTATATATGCTTAGGTAATGTCCCTTAGCTAAGCTATAATGCTTTTTTTTAATAATAGAGTAAGAGTAATAATAAGCCTCTAGCTAGCTCTTTAAATTATTAGAAATTATATAAGAATAACCTCTTTTTTATAGTTGCTATAGCCTTAAATAATACATTATAATTTTTTATATAAGGAATTAGTTTCTTTACCCTTTATCTTATATATTATTTATAAACTAAAGAGTCTTTTACTACTATGCTTTTAAGCGTTAAATTAAATAAATTTAAATACATTTCTTACTAGTAAAGTATTAATCTTAGCCTTATTAGAAAGTTTAAAGGGTTTTCTAGGCATAGTAATCTTTTCTTATATATAAAGGTTAATTATAAGTTAAAAATTAGCATTTTTTTTCTCTATAAGGAAAACTTCTAGCTAAGGGTATTTTTAATATCTTTTATAGCCTCTTTATAGTGGATTTATAGGGTTATTAGGGGGAGTCTTATAAATAATTTTATTAATCTCAGCGTTTTCCTAGTCTAGGCTATTTAGGCCTATGCCTTACTCTTTTTAGAAAGTTAAAGATATTTCTATAGCTTTTTTATTTTAAGCTTAGTTATTCTTATAAGAAGACTTTATTTCTAGTAAAGTAATATATAGTTTAATAACTATAGATTAAAACTTTATAAGGCTATAAGGCATCTTAATAATATATGTCTCTCCTTTTATTAAAAGAAGCTTATATAAGCTAGTCTATTTACCTTTTTTATTATAAACTTATATATTAGAGTTTAAGGGAAGATTATATATTAGCAGGGTTATTAGGCTATTTTAAGTATTAAGGGTATTATTAACTTAGTACCTTATAAGACTATATCTTACTTTATTTATTACTTTTTAAAGTATCTTAGCTCTTTAAGTAACTATAAGGCTTAAGAGGGAATTATTTATTATTCTTAAATAGGTTTTAAAGACTAAGAGAGTAGGGATAAGGCTATTTAGGTTAGTCGAGTTATTAACTGCTTTAATAGCTATTTAAAGCATTTGCTTTTTTAAGAGAAAACTATAAGCTTTAGTCTTAATAATATTATATGCTCTTTAAAAAAAGGCGTGATATTACTTAAGTTTTTTAATATTATTATATGCTTTAACAGGGACTTTATTAATATTAATTAATAATAGTTAAGCTAAATACCTGAATTTACTAAAAGTAAAGTTTTTTTTAGTATTATAAACTATCTAGTCTAGGGGCCTAAGATATATATTAATTTAATATTTCTTAAGGGCGTTTTAAATATCTTAAGCTTTCTATTATTAAGGTTTAAGAAAGTAAGCAGCTTAAAATAAAGTTACTAAGTTAATAATATAAAGAACAGGTGTTACGTGGTGGGATCGTTACGTAGTTAGTTGGAAGCAACTGTAAAGCTGTCATTAACATTATTATAAACTGGTTATTAAATGCACCTATATATACTATTATTAAGTTATATAGTTAAGTGCAATCTATAAGGTTATTATTATTATTAAGTCTTACTAGCTATATAACAAATCCGTTCTATATAGGTAGGGATCTAATATTACGAATTATTTTATAATAAGTGCCCCTCCCTTAAAGATAACTATTCTAGTTATTCTTTAAATCTATTTAAGCTAGTATTAACCTATATAAAGAAAACTTTTATCTGTAAAAGAAAGTAATTTAATCTATAAAGTATCCTTCTTATATTAAACTAGTTACATTTAATCTGCTAAAAACGCTAATTAATAGCAGTAAATAATCTAATAATAACTACTTATAAAATTTAAAGATAAATAAATATCTTAGTCTAAGCAAAATAAACTATAATAAAAGGAAATTTAATTTAGGTAGTATAAACTTATTAACTATAGTTAGATCTATCCAGGTTATATCTAAATGTCCACTTCTTAAAGTCCTTATCTGTATAAGCCTTACAAATTTATACTATAATCTGTTAATAAAAATATAAATTATAAAACGTTTCTATCTACTTATATTATTATAACTATAAGTAGCTTATTAGAGAGTAATAACTAGACTCCCTAATTATAACATCTTAATATGTAAGATTTCTAATAACTACTTTTCTTAATATTAGGAAACCGTTAAGAGAGTTGCTATTATTACTAGCAACCTCTAGTTATGTGCTTCTAGAAGTTGCTATATTATAAGTAATTCTCTTATTTATAGTATTATAGTTATATTATAATAATACTACTAACTATTAACTATAGTAATAACTTATATAAGAGAATAGAAAAGGCCTGGGTTAAACTAAAAATAAAAATATTATACCTTTAAAGACTTAGTAAACTAATAAAGGGAAGCTATATAAAGGGAAAAGAGTTAGGTTATAAAAAGAGAGGCTTTCTTCTTAAATATAAGAAAGGTAGCCTATGCCCTTTCCTAAGGTATATTAGATATTTTAAGTCATTCTCTGCTTTTAACCTTATATATAAAGGTTCTTTATACATTTAAACTAGGCATGTTAAAGGTGATTCTATAGAGGTTATTAGGGTATTATTACTTTTAAGTAAAAGATAGCTATTAGCTATGTTAACTTATCCTTACTAAAGGTAAATTTTCTTATATCTAAGCTATATAATATAATAACTATAAGGAAAGCAATAGTTCTTTAAATATAACTTTTCCTATAATTAATCTATTTACTAACACGCCCTTTATAATATAGCTAAACCTTTAATCTAAGCTATATATTTATAATTAAATAGTAATTTGCCTAGTGAATTTTTATAGACTGCTTTTAGTGTTAAATAGTGTAATATATTAGTAAAATTAGTCTTTATACTACTATATAAGAGTCTGCTATTTATTTAATATCTTAGCTAATTTTGCATTTTTAGTTATAGATTTTATTATTATTTTCTGCCTTTTTATAGCACTGCTAATGATATGCTTATTTTTAGAAGGCATTTTTTATTTTACCTTTTTTAGTAATAACTTAGTTAAGCTTATGTTTAATATAATTACCTTTATTATTCTTATAGCTAACCTTATTCTTTTATTAGCTAGTAAATTTAGTTTAACTAGGCTAGTTAGCTTCTTATTTCTTATAGGCAAGGTTATCTTCCTAGCTATAGATTCTAGTAAAGGCATTTAAGGAATAGGCCTAATAGTCTTTATACTTCTAGCCTTATTTTTTTGTATTACTACTCTAGCTAAAGTTATTATAATATACTTATTAAGGATCTTAAAACTAGCTTTTACTATATTAAAAGCCTTTTTATAAACCTTAATATTTCCTTTAACTATATTA
Source organism: Aciculosporium take MAFF-241224 (assembly GCA_000222935.2). NCBI lineage: Eukaryota > Fungi > Ascomycota > Sordariomycetes > Hypocreales > Clavicipitaceae > Aciculosporium > Aciculosporium take. Next base: position 30,112 of record AFQZ01000427.1, read on the forward strand.
GTTTTATCTATAAGTTTACTAATTTATATATTAGTAGCTTAGTTTATTAACCTTAACTTTATTTCTTTTAGAATAGTCTTTTTAGCTATTACTTTACTTATTAGCTTATATTATTTAGCTAAACCTTAAATTAGATTTCTTTAGTCTGCTAGTTCCTTCCTTAGTATATTAGTATTTTATTAAGTAGTTATGGTTTTATACTCTTTACTAGTATTAATAATTACTTATTAAAAACCTATGCTTAAGAGATTAACCTATTTTATATTAGCTAGGGCCCTAGCTATAAAGCTATTAATACCTCCTAACTTATTATAATATCTAGCTATAAGCACTTCCTTTTTTAATAATAATTCTAGTTACTACTCTTTAAATCTAGCTTAGTTGTTTACTTATTTGCTATTAAGAAAATATACTATAGCCTGCTTAATATAGTATTTAATATTCTGGATAACTAGGGTATTAGCTAGGTATTTAGTCTTTTTCTACCTATCTTTATTAGCTACTAGGATTAAGTCCTTTATAAGGAAAATCTATTACACTACTTTAATTTATATTATATATATAGGGTTTGTTTTTATAATAAAGAATCCGTTTTTATTAATTTATACCCCCTAGGCTGTAAAATCTTTAAAGTAGGTATAAATAGCATTTATTATTGTTGGAATCGCTCGTCTTGAGGATGGAAGGGATACACGATAGTAACCGGGAATTATAGGTTATACGCATAATACGCATGCCCTAACTAGCTGGATTACTATGTTATGTAACCTAGGGCAGTACTATAGCCATAACACTACACTTTTGTATTATCCCTCTCTTTTCCCTTTAGATAATTACAACTATATAGAAATCAGACCTTTATTACCCCTCCCCTACGTTATTACTACAGTAATCGTACCCTGTAAAACTAGCACTAATTAGTGGTTATTATAACTACAGATTGGCTAGGAATTAACAGAAGAGACGAACTTCTGATATAACGCACTTATTTACTTAATTATATAGAATCCGTCGTTTGTGCTACCTAAAAGTAACTTTTTTTATTATTATTAACTTTTGCTACTTATTTATAATTATTAAGAAAGTTTCTTTATGGAATTTACCCCTTATTATTAATTTACTACTAGTCTATAATTAAAGTATTTTCTTTGCTATTTATTACAGAGAAAACACTAAAAATAGCTTTAACTTCCACTACTAGAGCTAATTAACCTATTTAAGACTTCCTTCCTATAAAACTCTAAAAGTATTCTAACTACTTTATAGAGAAATAGGCCGAAGCTAATGAATAAATTAACCCTAAAAAAGCTATAACTTCTGAACTCTATAATAAATTTACTTACTATGTTAACTAGTATAAATCTAGTAACTAGTAAGGTACTAGATTTCTGTTTACATACTAAGAAGACTTTAAAGGATAAAATGCTAATATTTTCAAGAAGATTACCCCTAAGGTCTAATAAGTACTTTAAGATATTCTTTAAGATTAAGGAATTAACACATAAGAAGGATTATAAAAACTAATTAACTATATACTTACTAATTTAGTTAGTATGGATAATTCTGTTTTCTTTTTTAATGGAAAGCTCTTAACAGGAAACAATACCATTAATACGTTAATATTGATAATAACCTTACCTCCCCCTAACCCTTCTAACCCTCCTACTAAAGAAATAATAATAAAAATAATAATACCCTTCCCCCTAAGCCTTATAGTTGCTTAGAGAGCTAAGATGCTTTGGAAAATAATGGATAAAGCAAGACGTAGTCTTGTAAGGCATTAAGTTAATAATGCCCTTAACACTTAAAATAGCCTAATAACCCTGCTGACACATAATCTTCCCTTAAACTCTAATGTATAAGTTTATTATAAAAAAGGTAAATAAACTGGCTTATATAAGCTTCTTTTAATAAAAGGAGAGACTTATATTATTAACATGCCTTATGGCCCTATGAAGTTTTAATCTATAGTTATTAAGCCATACATTACTTTGCCGGAAGCAGAGACTTCTTATAAGGATAACCAAGCTTAAAATAAAAAAGCTATAGGAATAGCTTTTACTTCCTAAGAAGGGCAAGGCCTATGCCTAAACAACTTAGACTAGGAAAATGCTAAGATTAACGAAATTATTCACAAGACTCCCCCTAATAAAATTGTTTACAAGACTTCCCCTAACGAAATTGTTCATAAGACTCCCCCTGATAACCCTATGAATCTAACATAAAGAGGCTGCAGAAGACCTCAGAAATACCCTTAACTAGAAGCTTTCCTTACAGAGAAAGAAAAGGCAGATTTTTAACTTATAATTAACCTCTGTATATAAGAAAAGATAACCATACCTGGAGAACTATTTAAACTCTCTAACAAGGCTGAGATTAATGCTCTACTAGTAAGAAATATGTTTAAATTTGTTTAATTTAACCCTTAAAAGCATAAAAGCAAGAGACTCTTTAGTTTATAAATAGTATATAAGGTTAAGGGCAAAGTAACTAATTCCCTATATAAAAAATCACAATATGTCATTTAAGGCTATAGTAACTATAGAAAAGAGGTTATCCTTATGCAGTCCCTAACAATTTAAAGAGCTAGCAAGAGGCTTATTGTTGCTCTTGCTTTATTATTAAAAAGAGAAGGTATTATAGCTTAGTTAAGGGATATTACCTAAGCATATATGTAGTTATAAACAAAGCTTAATTATATAATCCTTACAAAGCTTCTTGCACAGATTGCACACCTCTACCTGCTAGATGTTATTATAGTTATAATAAAGCTGCTTTACGGAATTGCGGAAGCAGGCACGTATTAGTAGTTAACATATTTTAATTATTATCGCTAAAAACTCCAGATAATTACTTCTACCTACGACCTATGTCTACTCATTTCTTCAAAGAAAAGCTCTTGTTTTGGACTTATTGGGTAAAGAGACCGGTATTAAGCATTAAAGCCAAAGCTGCTTAAGCGCGTAATAAAGAGTTTAAATTTGATAAATCCGAACGTAATTGATTAAGGGACTTTAAGGATGCTCTGGATTAGGGAAAAGTCATTCATTTAGGTAATATTTCTTATGTATTGCGACGTTATTAATTTTTGCTTATTTGTTGATTTTTATAGATTTTTTACGTGTTTTAGAGCAATTCCTCTTTTTTAATAAAGAGAGAGTTTGCAAGTGTTGGAATTGCTTGTCTTAAGGATGAAAGGGATATACAATAGTAACCGGGAATTATAGGTTATATGCATAATGCATGTGCCCTAATTGGCTGGATTACTATGTCATGTGACCTAGGGTAGTACTGTGGCTATAACACTATACTTCTATATCGTCCCCCTCTTTTCCCTTTAGATAATTACAACTATATAGAAATCAGACCTTTGTTACCCCCCCCCCACGTTATTGCTGCAGCAATCGCACCCTGTGAAACCAGCAATTATGCTTTATATACTATCTCTAGCTTAATATTACTATATTCTAAAAGGCTTTAGTCCTGTATTACCTTTTATAAATAACTTTATTTCCTAGTGCTAATAGTATTTATTTATATAATTAAAACGGTAAATTAGCTTACTAAAGTCTAGTTCTTTTAATTTATCCTACATTTCTTATATAATTATAGAAAAATCTTAACTTAAACTACTAGCAGAAATCCCTTTTATTATAAGGGCATTAGTAATTATCTTGCCCTTTCTTATATTCTAAAGGCACTTTACTATTATTTATCCTTTAAAGCTAAATATCTCTTTAAATATATTAATATTAAAAATATTATTTTTATAGTTTATATTTGCTTTAAAGTTCTTATTCTTATTCTAAGCTATAGTCTTTATATAGTATTAATAAGCATTTATTAGGTTAGCATATGCCTTTTTTCTCTGCTTATTTTCTTATAATGCCTTAGCTATTTACTTATATATAATAAAAATAGCGTCTCTAGCTACTTTTACTAGGTTCTCTTTAGGGAATAGCTTTACTAACTTAGTTACTATTACTTACTTCTTTTTATAAAATGGTAAAAACTTAACTAAGATATTAGAATTAAAATCCTTTATATAGAGCTCGTTCTCTGTGTTTCTTATAATATATGTTAAAATCATCTAAGAGGGCAATGAAAGTTAAAAAATAAAATGAAAAAATGACTTAAAGTACATAATAATTAAAATTAAGAAATAAAAGGTTAAAAAATAAAGAAAAACAGGAAATTCTATTATGTTAAAAGGTACAAATAAGAGGTTAAGTAAAAAGTAAAGTAAAATTATAAGTAGTGTTATAGGGAAAATAGGGTTATGTGTTTCTAACTATAGTAATAATATAGGGTCCTATAGGATGTTAGATCCTGCTAACCTTAAGATATTATTAGCACTCCTGCCTTATAAGCCCCCTTTTCCTATATTCCTTATTTTAGTTAATTAAATGCTCCTTTAAATATTTATTTATTAACTTTAATATATTTACCTTTATTTTACTTTTATTAATTTACTAGTTATTTTTAGTAGTATATTTTTTTTATCTTATAAGGTAAGCTACCTTAGGGCTTTATCTCTTAATATAGTAGATTTTTATCTTATATAAGATAATTTACTTAATCTTCTAATAATTAGCTTTACTGCTCCTTTTTAGATTAATTAGTAAAAAGGGTGTTTTCTTTTTACTAAAGAGATCTTTACCTTAGTATAGTTTCTATATATATATAATTAATATTACTAAATATACCCTTAAGGTTAATAGAAATTTAAGTTAATATAATAAAGGATTTACCTTTTTAAGAACATTATATAATCCTACTCTTTATAATAATTATTTTTTCTTTAGCTTTTTTAAAAGCTAGTATTCTTTATATAATTATAAGTATACTATATTTCTAATATTATTATTTACTAGGTTATATTAGGAATTATATTTAATTTTAAATAGGGTGGTAGTAGTAGTTATTATAAGTTAAGCCTTTTTTTAATAAAGCTTATAAAGTGCCTTTAAGTCCTCTTCCCCTAGGTATATATTAGAAATTACTTGCTTTAAAAGAAGGTTAATAAGGTTTAGCCGTTTAAGCTTATATAATAACTTATTAGGTAATTATTAATTAATTACTATAGCTATTATATTATTAAGATAGTGCTATAAAGCTAGAAGGATTAATACCTATAATACTGTTAGATTTATTATTATATAATAGCAGATAGCTATTATTACTATCTAATTTTTCTGTTTAGCTGCTTTATTTATTTATAAGTAGTAGGCAGTTACTATTAGGAATTTAACTCCTAGCTTAGTAAATATTACCTACTAAACCTTAAAAATAAATTTAGGGTTTTTATTACTAACTATTTACCTTAATAGTCCTTAGTCTATAATATATAAAGCTTAAAGAAGTAGTTCTACCTATATATATACTAAATACATTATATTTCCTAAAATTACTAGGGTTTTCTTACTAAATAAATAGTTTACTAGGTAAAGGGAATTATACTTTAAGTATCCTTTTATAGCCTATATAGTATTTACTAAGTCTACCTTTAGTATATTAGTAATAAAGTCTAGATAAATTATATAAAATAGCATTAGTTTTAACTATAAAGGTCTTAATTCTCTAGTTACTTTATTCCTTAAGATAGAGTTCTCTTAATAAGTTATATAATATGCTGTATACTCCTGGATTTACTTAGATATCTTTAGAAAATAAATGCTATATAAACCTTTTATTATTTTACTAATTCTAAAGTAGTAATAGTTATTATATATAGTTCTTAATATGGTTTTAATATAGCTGCTTAGAATATATAGTTATTTAAGCCCTTTTTTATTCTTATAATAAAGTAAGCCCTTATTTATAAGGTCCTAGCTATAAAGTAAAATTCACAGTTAGTTCTGTCCCTGCTTTAGCTATTTTTACTATAAATCCTGAATACTCTTAATTATCTAATAATATTATGGGTTAAATTTATACCCTACTTGTCGGAATCGCTCGTATGGATGATGGAAGGGATACGCCGCATTGACCAGGAATTGTGGGTTGCACACAGAATGCACGCACCCTAATTGGCTGGATCACAGGTCATGTGACCTGGGGCCGTACCGTGGCCACAACACCACACCTCCGCATCATAGCCTGCTTCTTCCCCTTTTTTAAAGACATAGATAAATTGAATATTAAACCCCCCCCCCTACATTTATGCTGCAGCATACTTATAACCTAAGCGCTACTAACACTGATTAGTGGTTACTAATAACCACAGATTTGCTAGGTTATACCTAGAAGAGACTTATCCGAATGCTTTTACTTACATAACTACGAGAAATTCCAATGTTATACTAACTAAAGGATTATTTCTTTAATTGTTAACTATTAAATTGTCTATAATTATAAGAAGACTTATTTCTTATAGATCTTCTCTCTTATCGTTAACTATTACTCATTTATAATTAAAACCAGATCTTTACTATTATTTACAGAAAACTAATGCTAACTGCTTTAATTAGTACTAAACACAAAGCCTAAAACACTAAAATGTCTTTAAGCTAAGGAAAAATAAATGATTTTAATAAACAACTTTAAAAGGATATTTACAGAAGAGAACTTCTAAAGAGCACCCTACCCTAAAAACTTTATAAGCACTGTTTAATTCTATTCTTTAATTAAACTAAGTTAGTTAACAACATTAATATTAATACAGCTACTAAACAACAGATTAATAACCATATTACATATACAATTAACTACTATATTCTTAATAAAGGAAAAGGGCATAATCTCTTTATTAACTTCTAGTAAAATTATAAAAATTAGACAAAGGATACTTTTAATAAAATTAATAATAACCTTAAGTATACCCTTTGTAATTACCTTAATGACAATGGTGTTAAAACAGCCAGAGGATTAAGATTAAATGTCTCTAAAGATCTTATTAATATCTTAAACATTAACCCTAACACGGAATACAAACCTTTGCCAGAAAAAGCAACTAGGAAAGGAGAAGAGATTTAATAACTTAAACTTTCTAATAATAAGAACTCTAATAATAAAGATTTTTATTTAACTAAAGACCCTTCCCCAGAACCACAAACCCTGACTAGAACACTTTCTAATAGCAATCAAAAAGCCCTTAATACTTTTAAGAGACTTTACTAAAAAGAAGAATAATATTCTAGAGAAGTATACGACTTTATTAATAAGAAGTTATTATATTTTAAAGAAAAATATTCTTAAGCAGGAGTTTCCCCCTTACTTTACCTAAAAGCCTTCTCTATTATGCTTTAAGGTAAAGCCTATACATACTTCCTTAAATACTTTAGAGCAAAGACAATCCTATTTAAGGAGATAACTCAGAATATTAGGAATTACTTTAAAACACCTAAGAATAAGAGCTTCTATAAAACACAATTTACTAATCTATGCCTTTGCTATATTATTATAAAACATCTAATAAAGAATAAGTTAGAATGCTTAGAAATTCTTCTTAACCGACTTATAAAGATATTTAATAGCCTTTATAACCCTCTTAAATAAGATATAATTCTTCTTTATTAAGTACGACAAGCAATAGAAAATGATAACGATTTCTACAATGCTAAATTTAGGAATATGCTAACCTTTAAAGGATTTATTAGTAATCTTTAAAATTGCCTCTTAGAAATAGACATACCACTAACCTTTATAAGTTAGTTACTAACAACTACTAACAACAATTCGACTGCCCTTATTGCCCGGTCTATAGACTAAAACACTAATATAGCAATGTTTACAGACTAACGCTATTTACAAGCTATATATTATAAAAAACCTCGAGCCAGAGCAAGCTTAAAGAAATGCTTTATCTGCTATAAAGAAGAATACTAGTTAACTAACCATCCTGCCTTTAAGCAGAAGAAAGCAAAAGTAACTTAGTAGAATAACAAAAAACACCAAAAACCACCCTCTAAACGCCAATACCATGCATTCCTATAGGCCTATAAAGGCAAAATGGCCTAACTTACTACTACTAATAATAGCAGTAAGGACGAACATGAAAAAGCCGCTTAGAACGCCGCTTTCCTTACTATTAATAAAAAAGAGAAACCAGATAACAAAGAGGCTTATAATACTCTCTCCTTTATAGCATTCTTTACGCAAGCACTAAATCCCCTACTCTTTTCCCAATTAACTATAAACTTCTTATAAGATAATGCTTTTAAACATGCCTTATTTCTTAAAGACCCCTACAACCACAATACCAATAAACAACCTTAACAACACGTGTATCTTATAAATATAAGATATATAGCGGATACATTTTATAGTATACTCCTGGATATAGGAGCATTAGGAATTTTAACTGCTAGCTAAGGCTAAGTTAACGCTCTAATGAAAATTATAAAGAACCTTACAATTAAGCATTCCTCTAACTAAAGGACTATCACCTTTAGAGCCGGTACTATGACTTTAACTAGTATTTTAAAGCTTCTGACGATTTTTAGCATAATACCTTTTTATATGCTTAATAGTGCTATACTGTTTTTATATTCTATTACAGATATGGATAGAATAGGTGTTAAACTTAATAATCTTAAGAATCTTCTAATCTAAGGAGATAAAAAGGTACTTATTATTAGGAAATAGGGATATCCTTAGTAGACAGCCAGTTCTTAAGAACCTGCCATCTTTATGCTTTTTAAAGCCGAAATCTGTTAACTTTATTGCCAATTTGGTCATCCGTTAATCGACTAATTAAATAACCTTCTCACCAGGGCTGGTGAAGAATTCAATAAGGCTAACATAGGGAAAATCACGTATGCTTGCTATTAATGCCAGATAAACGCAAAAGCTCTGAGTAGATTTAAATTCACTCTTAAAGACAATATTGAATTTAACTACAAGGTCCTTGTTAATATCATGCAAATTGACGAGAAGCCGGTCTTACATGTTATAGATTTAGTAACATTATTTTAAGCTGCCTGCTTTCTTGCACCTTAACAACAAAAAGCTTAAGATATCTAGAATGCCCTTAAAGAGTGCTGGATTAACACATATCTTGGACCCCTAGACTAGATAGTCCATAATGCTGGAAGAAACTTCGCTTCTAGTAAATTTAGGCATTTAGCTCGACTATTGTTAATTAATATTGACAAAGTCCCCGTTAAGGCTCACAATAGCATCAGAAAACTTAAGCGATATTATGCCCCTCTTTGCAGAGCATATAATATTATTAAGACCGAAGCTGACGGTCTTCTCTCGAAAGAGCAGATACTTTATTATTATTATTCATGTACGCTAGGTAGCTAAAGCCACTAACTAGTTCATTAACTAACTTCTTAATATAGGAAAAACCCTAAGATAGGGGAGAAAACCCATATTCTTCT
>AFQZ01000426.1:0-39455 GCA_000222935.2 Aciculosporium take MAFF-241224
GTTTTTAACTACTAGCTTATACGATATAACCTTAATACTTAATATTTTTATACTTAAACCAGACCTAATTAAAAAGCTTTTAGACTGCTTACTAGAAAAGCTTTAGGATTTTAAAGACTTATTTAATAAGGAAAATGCAAATATATTACTATTATATTAAGAAACTATAGACTATTATATTTAACTATAAAAAAACCCTAATAGTATAAACCCTAAGCTTCCTTAGGCTTCTTTATATAATATGCCTTAAGAGTAGCTCTTAGAAATATAAAAGTAAATTATAAACCTTATAAATAAAGGTTAAATATAAGCTAGCTCTTTATTAGCTAGAGCTTTAGTCTTACTTATTAAAAAGGCAGAAGGGGGTTAGTGATTTTATATAAACTATTAGGCATTAAATAAAGTTATAGCCTAGAATAAGTATTTCCTTTTTTTAATTAAAAAGACCCTTTACTCCCTAGCTAGGGTAAGATACTTTACTAAGCTTAATATTTATATAGCCTTTTATAAGCTATAGGTTACTAAAGAAGATAAGTAGTTAATAATATTTTAAATATAATTTAAACTCTTTAAGTAGCTAGTTTACCCTTTTAGTTTAGTAGGGATACTTACTACTTTTTAATAATATATTAATAATACCTTAGGGAATATATTAAGATACTTTATAATAGCTTATTTAAATAATATCCTTATTTACTTAAGGGGCTCTAAGAAAGACTATATAGTAAAAGTATAAGAGGTCTTATAATAATTAAAATATACTAAGCTATATTTAAATATTAATAAGTATATATTTATAATTATAAAGGTAAAGTACCTAAGATTTATTATAAAAGCTAGAAAGGCTATTTACCCTAACCTAGAAAAGATTATAGCTATTTAAAATTAGGAGTCCCTTTAAATAGTTTATAAGATATAAAGCTTCTTAAGCTTTATAAATTTTTATTAAGAGTTTATTAATAACTTTTTAAACCTTATAAGCCCTTTAACTAATCTTACTAAAAAGGCTATTAGGTTTTACAAGTCCCTAGAATATAAAAAAGCATTTTAGGTGCTTAAAGCTGCCTTTATATTATTTTTAATTCTTATATAATAAGATCCTAACTTAAAGATATAAGTAAAGGCTAATTTCTTTAATAAGGCTATAAGTAAATACCTTTCTTAATATAATTTAAAGGGAATATAAAGGCTAGTAGCATACTACTTAGTATAGCTAATAGCTATATAGCAGAATTATATCATTTATAATAAGAAGCTCTTTAGTATTATTTCCTACTTAAAGATATAATTAGCTAAGCTAAGGAGCATAGCCTAGCTATTTATAATCCTTATAAATTATAAGAATCTAGAGTATTTTATGGCCCTTTAGGAGATATTTAAAAGATAAGTAAGATAGGCAGAAATATTATTCCTTTTTAACTATTACTTATGCTATTACTTAGGTATATAAGTAAGTTAGCTAGATACTTTATCTTAATAGGACTAAGATTAAAAAAAAAGAGAATAGCTAGTAGGTTATATATTTTGCCTAATTTAGGGAATATTAAAGATAATTTAAGAGTTAAGAGCTAATACTATAAATATAATTAAAGTATAAATAATAAGCAAACTAGAGGAAGGTAATAACTAAAATAAGAATAACTTAGATAATTTAAATATAATAGTAGGTTTTAGTTTAAATAAACTAGAGGAAAGTAATAACTAAAATAAGGATAACTTAGATAATTTAAATATAATAGTAGGCTTTAGTTTAGAGGTTTTAAGTCCTTTCTTACTAAGCTTTAATTTATTTTAAGATAAATAGCTTTAAGATTTATAAAACTAAAGGGTTACTAAGCATAGTTTATACTAAATTTAACTAAAAGTAGTACTAATAGTAAAGCAAAAGTTTCCTATATTTATAAAAACCTAGTTATAAATAGCAAACTATACTTTAAATATATAAAGAGAACTATAATTTTAGAGATAGCTTTAGGTACCTTATTATAAGCGTCTTATTACCTTACTTATATAATAGGTTTATAACTTACTTATATTAAGCTACCTAGAGTAAAATATTACTTTTTAAGTACTATATAGGGATTATTACTAGGATAGAATATTAAAGAATATAGCATAATATATATAAAACTATTATTACTTTAGTAAATATAAGAGCTAATAACTTTATTAAGGTTTATTAAAGCCTATACTAGCTATAAACCATTATTAGTTATTGCTGGTTTCACAGGGTGCGATTGCTGCAGCAATAACGTGGGGGGGGGGTAACAAAGGTCTGATTTCTATATATGGTTGTAATTATCTAAAGGGAAAAGAGGGGGACGATGCAGAAGTGTAGTGTTTAAATCCAAGCCTTATTCTTAGTTATAAAGGTCTTAAGACTTCTATTCAGGGAAGCTTTTATCATCGCGTTGGCAAGGTTATTATGGCCATTTTAAGTATTAAGGGCATTATTAACTTAACGTTTTATAAGACTATGCCTTGCTTTGTCCATTGCTTTTTAAAGCATCTTAGCTCTCTAAGCAACTGTAAGGCTTAGAGGGGAATTATTTATTATCCTTAGATATATTCTAAAGACTAAGAGGGTCAGAATAAGGCCATTTAGGCCGGCTGAGTCATTAATTACTTTAACAGCTATCCAGAGCATCTGCTCTTTTAAGAGAAGACTATAAGCTTTAGTCTTAATAATATTATATGCTCTTTAAAAAGGGGCATGATATTGCTTAAGTTTTCCGATACTATTATATGCTTTAACGGGGACTTTATCAATATTAATTAATAATAGTTAAGCTAAATGCCTAAATTTGCTAAAAGTGAAGTTTCTTCTGGCATTATGAACTATCTAGTCTGGGGGTCTAAGGTATATATTAATCTAACATTTCTTAAGGGCGTTCTAGATATCTTAAGCTTTCTATTACTAGGGTTTAAGAAAGCAAGCAGCTTAAAATGAAGTTACTAAGTTAATAATATAAAGGACAGGCTTCTTATTAATTTACATAATATTAATAAGGACCTTATAGTTAAATTTAAGATTGTCTTTAAGAGTAAACTTAAATCTACTCAGAGCCTTAGCATTTATCTAGTATTAGTAATAGGCATGTGTGATTTTTCCTATGTTAGCTCTGTTAAAATCTTTACTAGCCTTGGCGAGAAGGTTGTGCAGTTAGTTAATTAAAGGGTAGCTAAATCAATAATAAAGTTAGCGAATTTCTGCTTTTAAGAGCATAAAGACAGCAGGTTCTTAGGAACTAATTATCCACTAAGGATGTCCCTATTTTTAGATAATAGGTACTTTCTTTTCTTCTTAAATAAGAAGGTTCTTAAGATTATCAAGCTTAATACCTATTTTATCTATATTTATAATAAAATATAGGAAAGGTATAGCACTATTAAAAACATAGAAAGAAATTATACTAAAGATTATAAAAAGTTTTAAAATGCTATTTAAGGTCGCACTTTTAGCACTAAAGTTGATGGTTCTCTGGTTAGAAGAAGACTTAATTATAAGGTTTGTTATAAGGCGCATTAAGGCTTTAACTTAACCTTAGCCAGCAGTTGAAATTCCGGCTGCTTTAGTATTTAGGAGGATACTGTAAAACGTTTCTACAGTATATTATAAATCCACGAGAAATACCTGCTTTTATGCGGTTTTATTAGTGTTACAGTCGTAAGGGTCTTTAATAAATAATGCGTGTTTAAAGGCGTTATCTTACAGGAAATTCACGGTTAAGGCAGAAAAAAGAGGGGGATTAGGTGCTTATATAAAGAAAGTTATAAACATAAGGGTTTCTTATGCTTTTCTATCGTTTTATGCCTTTTCTTCTTTAAAGGCAACGAATGCTACATTTTAGGCAGCCTTTTTATATTTATTGTCATCCCTGCTGTCCAGAGGTAATAACTCTTTATCTTTACCTTTAAATGCTTATAAGAATATATAAAATTAGCGTTTAGAAGGAGGGGATTTATGCCTTTAGTTACTCTACTAAGTTTCTTTTGCTTTCTTTTATTTAGAGACAGGATGGTTAGTTAACTAATATTCTTCTTTATAACAAATAAAGCATTTCTTAGATCTAGCTTTATTTTAGGGTTAGGAAGCTTGTAAATATCGTTAGTTAGTAAACAAGACCATGTTAGTGCTTAGGGTAGTGTTTTAAGATTAATACTTGCTTTCTCTTGCAATTTATTAGCTTGTATATAATTTTAAAACAGGTTTTATTATATCTTTTATTATAAGGCAGCGGCGAATATCACTAACTATGCCTTTGTAGGTATTGGTTCGGACGTAGGTTATTTAGTTAAATTCAGGGCTATTTTAAACAGATATTTCCAGTTAGCGCCTAAAGATTATATTTTTCTTAGAGGGGGGGTAAAGACTATTAAATAGGTCTAAGAGCTGTTAAATCATTAATTCTAAACATTTAAGTTTAGTCTTTATTGGATTTTTAGCTATAATACAATAAAACTTTATCTCTTAAAATCGTGTTTAGTAGAATTTTTAATTTTCTTTAGTCTTAAAGTTTTCCTTTATCTGCTTAGTTATTATATTAAATAAAACAAGTCTTTTACTGAATTTCTTAAGGTAATACTTATAGGCATTGCCTATAAGCATTATTAACAGTGTAAACGGGTATAACTTAGGCGAAATTCCTTATACTATACAGATATCCTTGAAGATTAGGACTTTAGGATATATAAAGTTAAAAAGTATTCTAGAATACTTGTTTTCCTTATTATAAACTCTAGTAAGAAAGTTCAAGGCTTTTTGGTCTATATTAGTAATTTCCTTTAATATAGTTTGTTATTTTAAGGGAGAGGGAATTGTTATTTCTATTATTATTTCTTTAGTAGGAGGGTTAGGAGGGTTAGGGGGAGGTGATGTTATTATTAACATTAACGTGTTAATAGTGTTGTTTCCTGTCAGGAGCTTTCTATTAGAAAAGAAAATAAAATTATTTATACTAACTAAAATAGTAAGTATATGGTTGATTGGTCTTTACAATCCTTCTTGTGTGTTAATTCCTTAATCTTAAAGAATATCTCGAAGTACTTGTCGGACCTTAGGGGTAATCTTCTTAAAAATATTAGCATTTTATCCTTTAAAGTCTTCTTAGTATGTGAACAGAAACCTAGTACCTTACTAGTTACTAAATTCATACTAGTCGACATAGTAGGCAAATTTATTATAGAGTTTGGAAGTTATAGCTTTTTTAGGGTTAATTTATTTATTAGCTTTGGCTTATTTCTCTGTAAAGTAGTTAGAATACTTTTAGAGTTTTATAGGAAGGGAGTTATAAATAGGTTAATTAGCTCTAGTAGTGGAAGTTAAAGCTATTTTTAGTGTTTTCTCTATAATAGACGGCAAAGAAGATACTTTAATTATAGACTAGTAGTAAATCGACAATAAGGGGTAAATTCTATAAAGAAACTTTCTTAATAATTATAGACAAGTAGTAAAAGTCGATAATAATAGAAAAAGTTGCTTTCAGGTAGTACAAACAACGGATTCTGCGTAATTAAGTGAATAAGTACGTTATATTAGAAGTTTGTCTCTTCTGTTAATTCCTAGCTAATCTGTGGTTATAACAACCACTAATCAGTCATGGTTTTACAGGGTATGATATGCTATAGCAATAACGTAGGGGGGGTAACAAAGGTCTGATTTTTATATAATTATAATTATCTAAAGGGAAAAGAGAGGGACGATGCAGAAGTGTAGTATTATGGCCACAGTACTGCCCTAGGTTATATAACATAGTAATCCAGCTAATTAGGGCACGCACATTGTGCATATGACCTATAATTCCCGGTTACTATCGTGTATCCCTTCCATCCTCAAGACGAGCGATTCCAACAGTTATAAATCTTAGTAGATTTTATAATAAAACTTCTAATATATAATAAAGTATTACTATACTTCCTAATAGTTATTATAAACTATCTCTTAAAGTATATATAACTAAAGGTAATAATAAGTATAATAGCTAAAGCATATACAGAACAGTTTAAATATTACTAATAGTATTTCTATAGATTTCCCTATTAAATTATTTTTAACTATAGTTTAAATTAGCTTAATTATTTTTAAACTATACTTTATAAGTAAGTAAGTATTAAGTAACTATTATTTACATCTTATTATCCTTAAATAAATAGTAATATAAAATAAGTAAACTAAGAGGTGTAAGTAGTTCTATAAGTAGTTATTACCTTTTTATAGTATAATTAGGCTAACTATTTACTAGCTTATTAAATAGCACTTAATAACTAGATCTCTATAGTAACTAGTATAAATGCAAACTAGGCGCTAAAGGGCTTTAATATTAAATTAGTTTAGTATATACTAAATAAGACTAAAAGCCTAATCTTACCTAAGGAAAGAGCTATATTATTCCTAGAATATATTTAGAAAGGGATAGTAATAATATAAGCTATAATTAATTTTATTATTATTATTCATGTACGCTAGGTAGCTAGAGCCACTAACTAGTTCATCAACTAACTTTTTAATATAGGAAAAACCCTAAGATAGGGGAGAAAACCTATATTCTTCTATATAGCTCCCGCTAAGCCTCTGGTATAGAGTCTTTATTATTTCTAACTATTAGTATAAGATATCTGCCAGTTCCCCGGAACTACAGACAATAACAGAAGTGTAGTTATGCTTTATATAAAAGGTTAGTATATTAGTAAAAACCCCCTATAAGCACCTCCCCTCCTAGTCCGGCTCTTCCTTTTCTATTCTATTGTTTCCGTTACCTCTGGTCCCTTTCTTAGCCTTATTATTACGTATTTACCACGCCTTACTAAGCTCCTCTGCCAACCTATACTACTAAAGTCACTTAGTTAAAAGCACCTACTTTATAATATTTAGTACTAGCTTTTTATTATTAAGCACTGCCCTAAGTTCCTGCAGATCTCTTATTACAGGCATTACTAGAATTAGTCTTAGATGGTTATATTCTAGGTATAACAGGATAAGGTAGTAGATATTCTTATTTCCTTCCTAGTATTAACATATTAGTAAAGTTACCTTAGGCACCTATTTATTATAAAGGAAGGCATTTAGCCTTATTTTTTCCGTTTAAAGCTAAACTAGGGCTATAGATTTATACTTAAGCAGGCTATTATAGAGCTTTACTATCTTTTTTATGCTCTTAAAGTTAGGTTCCTTATTTATTACTATTGCTTTCGCCCGTTCTCTTCTTACCTAAGCCTTATACCTCTGTTAAATCCACTGTTTTTCCCACTCCCTCTCTAATTTCTATCTAGCTATAAGGCTGCTAGGGAGGGGGGGGGGGGGCATTAGGAAACGCCTTATAGTAATTATGTTAGCAGCCTCTTCCTTAGCGTTATAGCTATAATGCTATTAAATTATAAGCCTGCTATATCTTCTTGCCTATACTATTATCCTTAAGTCTTTAGTAGAATTGTTATTTAATATAATTAAGGTATAGATCCACTAGCAGTACTGCTGCTTCTGTCTCTAAGAGTATTACTAGCGTTGCCTTATATGCCCCTATAACCCGCCTTAAGCATTTATTCTATTCCCTTATAAATACCTTTGCTACCCCCTATGCTACCCCTTTTAGCTTGCTACGGGTGTAGTATATCCCAGCTCTATAAGCTATTATGCTTCTTATTACCTATATATAAAGGGATCTTGCATACTTTAGTTAGCATCCCTATGTAAATGCAGCCAGCACTATAAGTGCTAACTTCTGCTATAACAATTTAGCATTTACCTTCTCTATGTAGGTTAACTAATAAAGCTTCTGGTAAATCTAAACCCCTAGGAATTACGCTAATTATATTAGTTATATTATTGCTCTTTTAAGTTAGACTGTTATTATAATCGCCTGCCTTTTCCTTATAAAGTATATTAGCTTGCTCTTTCCTAGGTTAAACCTTAGCCTATACTCCTTTAACCACTCCTTATATATTCTCTAGGCTCTTTCTAGTTATACTTTTATCTCCTTTGCTGTTTTTTTATATACTATAATGTTTATATTATCTAAGAACCCTAATATTAACGTTAATTCTGCCGCTACTAGTCTTTAATATAGTAGCATAATATAGAGCAGGAAGAGGATAGGAGACGCTAGTAACCCTTGCAGAACCCCTACAGTGACTTGGATTTCCTTAGTAATACGTCCATTAAATGCTAATTGTACTCTCCTTTTTAATATAAAGCCCTGTGCCTATCTAGCCATCCACCCTAGCAGTCCTAACTCCTTTATAGTATAGATTAATTATTTATAGCTAATAGTGTTAAATGCCCTAGTAATATCTAGCTATAGTAATGATACTATTCCCTAGTAATGCTATGCTATTCTTATAACCTCTTTTAGCGTGCTTAGTACTACCTCTGTTAATCTGCTAGCCCTATTGCTTATTTATATGTCTGGCAGTATATAGCCTTCCTTTACTATAATAATAATTCTCCTTATAATAGCTTCCTTAATCACTTTACCTATTATGTTTAATAGCAATATTAGCCTCTATCCCCCTGGTCTGCTTAACTCCTTAGGGGACTTCCTAGGTTTATATAAAACTACTACCTTTGCTTGTTGGAAGGAGGCTGGATAATATTCTAAACCATAGTAAGCATTTATAAGGCATATTAAACACAATATTAAGGCTGCTTTATATAGCTTAAGGAAACCTATTAGTAGCTTATCCAGTCCTAGGGCTTTTTAACTTATTATATTCTTTATAATCTCTTTAATTTTCTCCTTTATAAATACGGGAACTGCCTAATTATTATTATAGTATCTTATCCCCTCCTCTGCCTCTGGACCTAAAGCCCTAGCTATAGATAGAGAGAAGAACCTCTCTGTAAATGCCCTTGCCTTACCCTTATATGTAACTTTTACTATCTCCTTCCTGCTATTATCTCCTAACTAGGTTAGTAGTAGGACCTGTTGCCTTTTAGGAGGAAGTTTACTTTATAGCCAGGCCTAATGCTCTAGGGTCTAAAGACTCCCTTTAGACCTAAATAACTTACTAACTGCCTATTACCAGCTACTTCTCTTCTCCTTTAAGATAATATAATCCTGTTTTTTTATAGCTTCCGTTAAGGCCTGCTATGCTTCCTATGTTTATTGTTACTACCACTACCTATTAGTATATCTTACCTCTGCTATTACGTTCCTTACCCTTTTATTCTACTAAGGCTGTAGTTTACTGCGCTCTTAAGGTCGCTTAGGTGCTGCTATATTAGCTATCTCTATAAGCTATTAGGTAAGCCACTGTGTATAGTTATTAATTTCTTACTAGTTATATAGCAAAAGCTCTAACCCCTTCTTTTTAAGCCTGTTTAAAGCCTCTGTTATAATAAGGTTCTTATCTACTATTCTCTAACCCTAGACTAACCCTAGGCTATTGCTTAATTCCTTATTTATTCTAATGCTAATAAGCTGGGGCATATGGTCAGATCTAGCGATTTCCACTAGCCTAATAAATTTAATACTAACATTATGGGTAGTCTACGTTTAGTTAATAGTGCTATCCCTACTGCTATATTCTCTCCTTATTACTTCCCTAAACGGCATAGCTAGGCCAAGTTGCCACCTTATTATAAATTTTAATATCTTATTATACCCTAGAGATATTCGGCTAAATCTGTCCTATAAGGGGTAATATTAGTTAAAGTCCCTTATGAACACACTCTGGCCTTTTGCCTAGGTATTAGCAAAGTGTTATAAAGGCGTCTGCTACTCCCTTTTATAAGCCGGGGAATAGATATTATATATCTTTACTTTATATAGCTTAATACTATACTAATCCTCCTCCCTCTCTATAGTTTAAAGTCTTATCTTAACCTTTTAGTATATATAAATCGCTATTTTTCTACTATATATTGCTAATATATAGTGTTCTTAAGATAAATTTAGTAGTATACTATTATAGCCTCCTGGTTCCTGGATGGCTATTACCTTAGGGCTGATGTTATGCCCTAATGCTAAATGTACTAAATTACTTTTCTTCTATATATTCTAGTATATAACCTTAATTATATACTTTATTATATGCTTTAGAGCACCCTGGTTGGGCTGGCTCTGGTATTGTTTAGCCCTCTAGTTAGTTATAAAAAGGCTAGTATTATGCCTTCCTCTGCCAGTCTCTATTGTCCTAATCTTAGCTTGTAGGTTTATTTTGCAAAAGGGCCCCTTTGTTATATGCTCCTTCCTCTTAGCTGCCTTTTTATTAGTCCCCTGGTTTCTTCTCCCTAATAACCCTTACCTGTAGTAGCTGTTGTAACCTCTAACTAATGGTTATAGAAGAACAGCGGCCTTATGGCATAAGCCTCCCTGGCCTGCTACTATCTCTTATTACTTACTAAGCATAGTTAAGACCATGCTGAATATACCCCTATATAATTTAGGTATTTCTCCTATACCTTACCTGTTAACGTTAGGCAAGTCCTCTCTTCCTTAGGGTGTTTTTTAGTAGCATACCTGCTACATCTTGCTTCCTTCTTATAGTATCTAGTAATATATTTAATCTTATAGTAGTTATAATATTACTTTAGGTAGATCATCTTATTATATAGCTTAGCATTAAAAATCTCTACTTAGTATACTATTCCCCTATAGTATAGTTAGTTTACTGCCTTAGTGCCCTTAACACTAACCACTAATAGTACCCTTATTACTATTCCTCTTAGCTTTTATACTATTATCTTTGCTATATTTAATCTATTTTCCTTTTTAATATTCTTCCTTATATTCTTAATTATAATATAGTTTGTTAATTATATTAGGAATCCCTTAATAATTATACTAAACATCTTCCTGTTTACTTCTGCCTTAGGTCTAAAGGCAACTCCTACTTAAGCTGTGTTTTCCTTTTATTTTCTCCTTGCTTTTATAAACATAATAACTATATCTCCACTTTATAATTAGTATGCTACTACTGCCTCCTTTATACTAATAGCACTGTTTACTGCCTTTATAATCTCTCCTAGTAATCTGTTCCTAACTACCTTGCTAATAGTGCTTTCCTTTACTAGTGCTTTTTAGTAATAGCAGGCTAGTATTACTATACCCTCTGTTTAGGCTAAAGGTATTATTATATTCTGCCCTATAACTCTGTAAGCTGTAATATTCGCCTAAGTCCCCCTAACTACTAATCTAGTCCTATAAACAGCCTTTATTACCTTCTTAACTACCTTCTTAACTATGGTTTCTACTTTACTACTAACCGCTTTTATAATTAAGGCCTATAGGCCTTCTATATTAGTTCTTGCTTAGGCTATCTCCCCTTTTATATCTATAGTAATTTATATAAAAGTTCTAATAAAAGCCTATACTTTTATTATTTCTACCTTTAAAATAACTTTTATTATTAATTCCTTTAGTAATTTCATTTTATTCTTTAGTTTTTCCTATACTATTATTACTCTAGAATTCTCTTCTTAATATTATATTTCTTCCTAGGTAGTGCCTTATCTTTTATTAGTTATAAATCTATATAAAAATTTATTAATTATTATACCCCTTACGCTGCTTACTCCCCTTATATAATACGCTATTACTAGGGGGGGTAATTAATAATAAGGAATCCGATTCTGTGCTTCTTTTCCGTTTTAGGCGTAATACCGCGTTGTATCCGCGGTGTTGTCCTTTTTAACCTCTTGATTAGTATATATAATTAATTTTATATAATAATATTAGCAGGATACAGTAAATGTTTTTTAGTATCTAGCAGAATATTACTAAATAGGGGATTTTATATAGTTAAATCTTTATTATATAAAAATAAACTATTTTAGCTAAAAACTTAACTAAGTAAAAGTAAAATATAAGGTCTTAAAGACACTAACTTTACTTACTATTTATTTAAATATCCTATAAGGGATATACCTGGTTTTTTATATAAACCTTATTAAAAGGGTAGCTACTAATCCGCTTTTATTATAATACCTAGCTAATTCTAAACCAGGCCTAACACTCCTGCTTTATAAGGATAATTTAGATTTAGCAAAATATAAGATTAAGGAAATAGTAGTAATAAGAAATACCTAGGGTTAGGGTAACTAATAGGATGTATTAATAAAGTGGATAGGATATATCTAGCTAATATAAGAACCTTTAAAAAGTTTTTTAAATATAATAGCACTAGAGCATTATAAGGCATAATAGGGCAACATATACTATAATAACAGGCCTATATAAGGGGCAACCTAATTACTAACTATAATGCTTTGCTCTAACCCTTAAATAATAAAAAGGGGGCTATATAATGGATTTAAGCTTAAAGCTTAGATTTATATAGCTAGAAAGCAGATAGCTTTATATAAGTAATATATAAGCAGCTTAGGCCCTAGTTATACACATAACTATAAAGGTAGGGTTACTAGAATTAAATAGATCTTTTCCTTCTCTTCTTCTTTATAAATAATATTCTTATTTAAGTTACTAGCTCTGTAGTAGCATTCTAGCAAGACTATAACAATTACCTATAAATAAATAAAGCAGCTAAATAAAAGAATTAGATAATAATAATAGCTATTTACTATTATATTATAATAAATCTAACAATACTATAGGTATTGATCATTTTAGATTTATTATATTATCTTAATAATATAATAGCTATAGCTATTAACTAGTTGCTTAATAAGTTATTATATAGGCTTAAACCGCTAAACCTTATTAACCTTCTCTTAAAGTAAGTAATTTCTAACTTATAGCTAAAGGAAGAGGACTTAAAGGTACTTTATAAGCTTTATTAAAAAAAGGCTTAACTTATAATAACTACTGCTACCACACTAGCTAAAATTAGATATAATTCTTAATATAACCCTATGGATATTAATATTAGAAATATAGTATACTTATAATTATATAAAGGATATTAGCTTTTAGAAAAGCTAAAGAAGAAATAATTACTATAAAGAGCAGGACTATATAAGGTTCTTAAGAAGGTAAATCCTTTATTATACTAACTTAAATTTCTATTAACCTTAAGGGTATATTTAGTAGTATTAATTATATATATATAGAAACTATACTAAGGTAAAGATTTCTTTAGTAGGGAGGTGTCACGGTTGGAGGTCTACTAGTAGAGTGAAGGCTGTAGTTAAGCGTACTTAAAGCTAGATAGCTATAAGTAGGGTTAGTAATATAAATACTATATTTACTAGCCTTTTTATCTCTCTATAAGGCCTGTCCCCCTATATACCTATGTATAGCTAGGGCATGGCTTGCCTTAGTAGGTCTTTATACCCTTATACTCTTATCTTATAACTCTCTTAATAAAGCGCCTCCTTTTGTCTGTAGTTACCCTTAATTACTATAAGTAGTTCTAGGCCTTAGTTTTTACTCCCTTATAACTCCTTTACTATAACCTAGTAAACCCCTTTTCTTAAATATATAACTCTTATATTATTATTTATTATAACTTTGCTAAATGCATGCATATTACACTAAGCCTACCCTGCTTTCTATCTTTTTAATAGTAAATCTAATCTTATAATAACCTTATAGCAAGGTCTTTACTAGGTTCTAGCTTATACTTATTCTTAATATTAACTCTTATAATATTACTAATGTTTCTTATAATGTGTTATGCATGTACTCCGCTACCTTACTGCTTTCTTAATATTAATTCTTATAATATTACTAATATCTCTTATAATGTATTATGTATGTACTTTACTATCTTACTACTATTTTCCTTTTATAATCCATTATAATATCTTATGTGTTAAAGTTCCTTTTTAGTACCTAGGAATTCTCTAATTTATTATAGCCTTTCTACTTTACTAAGTATTTATATTACTTGCCTTAATACTTATATATTATAATTTGCTTAACCTTATATAATTCTTAGTTATAAATAGATAGCTATAATATTGCTATAGTCTTATTAGGATTCAGACCTTTATATAGCTCTAAATTTATAACATTAAATACATTATATAGGCGTATATTATCCAGAAGCTCTAAATAGTAGGCCAGTTTATATGTACTTACTTTTTCTAAAACCTTAAAAGGTTTTAAATACTTTACTATAAGCTTCTTACTTAATTATTAAAGGTTAATATTCTTAGTTAATAAGAGTATATAGTTACTTAGTAAAAAACTTATTAAGCCTCTTTTCTTATTATAGTGTTTTATATATTATTCTTAAGTTATATAAAGTAGCTGCTTAGTTGCCTTATGTTATTATTATAATTCTTATACCCTTATATCCGCTTATGTATTTATAATATCTAATGCCTTTATAATATAATCTAGTCCCCTTAGCTAATAACCTTATAATAACTCTATTAAAAAGTAGCTATAAGCTAGGAACTTACTAGTATTATAAGTATATTAAGCTAAATATAAGTAGTCTTTTTAGTCTATTTGCTCTTATACTTTAAATACTTTAAAATAATACTCTAGGACTTAGTTAACCCTTTTTATTTATTTATTTATTTATAAGTAAAAAGTAATACTAAGTAGTTACTTAATTACTAATAAGTAATAGAAGGTTCTTTAAAAACTACTAATAAATATTATTTCTCTGTTTAAAACAATCCCTTTTAGTATATTATAGTTCTTAAATATATGTTTAAGAAAGATAGTAGTAAGATTATTACTTATTACCCTTATAAATATAGCTATATATAGTGCATATTTTAAGAATTAATTTATAATAATAAGAATTATATTATACTTCTTTTTACTAGCTTATTTTATTAAGAGAAAGCCAGTAATAAAGTTTATAAAAAGCTTTTAAAAGGGTTTACTAAGGATTAGTAGTATAGCTAACTTACTATAAGGTTAGTATAACCTAGGCTTATTAATTTAATAGTTTAAGTATAAGCTTATATAGTTTTTTATATCTTTTTATAATTTTAGTTAGTAGTACTATTTAGCTATTTTATAAATTATCTTACTTATACCTTAGTGTCCTACTATAAGGTTATTATAATTAAGTATTAGAATTTTTATATATATTCCTATTAGTATATATACCCTTATATTAAAATATAATAAAATATTTTTATTAATTACTTAGTGCTTTTTAACTATTATATTACTACTATTTAGCAGTGCTATTTATGTTTTATATAATAGATCTTATTTTTATGCTTTTTAAATTACTATTATAATAGGTTTACTTAATAGCTCTTTAGTGTATTTAATAGTACTCTATCTTTTAATTACTATTAGTCTTACTATTAAATTACTATATACCTATATAAGCTATGTTTATAAATATATAGCTAGGGAGGTTTTCTTATTATAAGCTTGCTTTAAACTCTTAAATACTATATTATTAAATAGGGTTACTATTAATATACTACTTAAATATATAGCTCTTATACAACTTAGATATATAGCTAGGAAGGTCTTTTTACTACTAGCTTGCTTTAAACTCTTAAATACTATATTATTAAATAGGGTTACTATTAATATATTCCTTAAATATATAGATCTTATACTACTTAAATATATAGCTAGGGAGGTCTTATTACTACTAACTTACTCTAAACTTTTAAATACTATATTATTAAATAAGGTTACTATTAATATACTACTTAAATATATAGCTTTTATACTGCTTAAATATATAGCTAAAGAGGTTTTCTTACTACTAGCTTGCTTTAAACTCTTAAATACTATATTATTAAATAGGGTTACTATTAATATATTACTTAAATATATAGCTTTTATACTACTTAAATATATAGCTAGAGAGGTCTTCTTACTACTAGCTTACTTTAAACTCTTAAATACTATATTATTAAATCGGGTTACTATTAATATATTACTTAAATATATAGCTAGGGAGGTTTTCATTTTACTAGCTTACTTTAAATTCTTAAATACTATATTATTAAATAAGGTTACTATTAATATATGTAATGGATTCGAGCTTAGAGCTCGGATCTATGCAGCCGACGAGCGGACGACTTTACGTAAGCAATACGCAAGCGGTCCGGGCCCTAGTCGCACACATAACTATATAGGTAGAGACGTGAGGATTAGTTAGATCTTTTCCTTCTCTTCTTCTTTATAAATATTATTCTTATTTAAGTTACTAGCTCTGTAGTTACATCCTAGTAAGACCATAACATATAATATTTATCCTTTATTTTCTACCCTAGAAACCTTAATAGATATAATACAGAGGTTATACTTATAATAGACGGGATTATAACAGATACGCTATAACCTAACATGGCAGCTAATCCGGCTGAGACCAGCGCTATGCAGGAACTACTATACCTCCGAAGTGCAGTAGTAGCGCAGGAAACATTAAATAAAAACATAGTAAATAAAATTACCTAGCTAAAATAATAGCTATAAATAGTATCCGCTTTAGCCGCATCTTATAAGACTGGTGCGGGCGCCTTAGGCGCAGGCGGACAACAGGTAACCTCTATAGAGGCAAAACTAAAGAGAAAACCTATTAATATAAGTGACCCCTACAAGGGGAACCGGATCAAATATCCAGCGTAGAGGAGCCTCTTAGCTTACAAACTAGAGGCAGATAGTGCCTTTATTAGGACTAATCAGGATAAGTAGTGTTTTATTTACTAATGCCTGTTAAGTTAGGTACAGGCCCGGGTCTCACCCTTCTTTAAAGTAAGAAAATCTATTAAGTACAACCTAAATAAGTTCCTGACATATCTTAATACTTTATTTCTAGATCCTTATTAAAAAGAGCACGCTACTATTAAACTAGATTAGGTTAAATAACAACCTGGAGAGAAATTTAATAATTTTTTCGTCCGTTTTAAACAAAAGCTAGTCCTAGCAGGCAGGCATTATTAGGCAGAACTGATTAAACTGTCTAAACTATGCATAGCTTTAAATAAGAAGATGTAAGACTGCTATATAGAACAGGACATCCCTTATGCAGATTACTTCCGGGCAGTAGAGAGATTACAAAGCATTGCCCTTAATCTTAAATCTTATAAGATAGAAGAACGCTCTAAGGCCTAATACTACATAATAACCGGATTTCCTTCAGCTGCATCCTAGGATAAGGAAGGTAATATAGAGATAACAGGCATAAACACTATGTCTTTTAAGATGCGTGTAAAGTAGGTTTTAGCAGAGGAGATATAATCTTAATATAATAATAAATAGTGTTTACACTATGGAGTTACTAGACATTAATTAAAGACGTGCCGCCTTCTCCCCGCATGCCCTCTAAAGGTTAATATACACACGGTTAATACAATAGTAACCCAGGACGGGTCCGAAGTTAAAGACAACTTAAAAAAAGACAGCCCCTAAGCTTAAGGCTTAGCAAGGGGGAGGAAGATAGCAGCTAGCTATTATATTTACTATAAAAGGCATATGAACAGATAGAAAAGAAAATAAACTCTAATCCTTTTTTATTACTAGTTTTATTTAATAAAATAGCCTTTGCTAATACACAAGTGAATAGTAGGTATAATAGCTATGCTGCTGTAAGTAAATCCTTTGCATAAAGGATGGGGTTCCTAATGTTTCTATTAGCTCAACCTTAAACAATCTAAATAGCTGTTTTAATTAAAAAGCAAGGCCAGGATAGCTACTACCAGGGCGTAACTACAATATCTAGGGTTACCCGGTTTACTACTAACGTAAACAGATAGAGTTTTCTAGTCTTAGCCTATGTAATCCCAGGTCTTACCTAATCATGCATCTTAGGAACCCTGTAGCTAAAGTGATATAATATTGCAATTCATACAGCTTAGGAATTACTAGTAGTCCGCTCTTTAGGAAACCTTTAAGTGCAGGCAACGTCCGCAAGGAAGGTAGCAACTCTAACAATTACAGTATTAGGTTTAGTATACGCTAGGATAGCGCAACAAGCAGTGGCTAGGAAAGAAAAAGATATACAGTTTCTAGCCACTAGCTTACAAGATATAACCTTAATACTTAACATTTCTACACCCAAACCAGACCCAGTTAGGACGCTTCTAGATCGTCTGCCAGAAGAGCTCTAGGATTTTAAAGACCTGTTTAATAAGGAAAAGGCAAATACATTGCCACTATATAGAGGGACTGCAGATCACTATATTTAACTGCAGAAGAACCCCGATGGGACAGATCCTAAGCTTCCTTAGGCTCCCTTATATAATATGCCTTGGGAGCAGCTCTTAGAGATACAAAAGCAAATCGTAGACCTTATAGATAAAGGTTAGATATAAGCTAGCTTTTTATCAGCTAGGGCTCCAGTTTTACTTATTAAGAAAGCAGGAGGGGGTTAGTGATTTTGCATGGACTACTAGGCGTTAAATAAAGTTACGGCCTAGGATAGGTACCCCCTTCCTTTAATTAAGAAGACTCTTCGCTCCCTAGCTGGGGCAAGATACTTTACTAAGCTTAATATCTATATAGCCTTTTATAAGCTATAGGTTGCTAAAGGGAACAAGTAGTTAATAGCGTTCTGGACGCGATTTAGTCTTTTTAAGTAGCTGGTTTGCCCTTTTAGTTTGGCAGGGGCGCCCGCGACTTTCTAATAATATATTAATAATGCCTTAGGGAACACGTTAGGAGACTTTGCAACGGCCTATCTAGATGATGTCCTTATTTATACTAGGGGTTCTAAGAAAGACTATATAGCTAAAGTACAGGAAGTCCTGCGACGGCTGGAATCTACTAGGCTGCACCTAGATATTAATAAGTGTGCGTTTATAGTCACAGAGGTAAAATACCTTAGTTTTATTGTAAAAGCGGGGAAGGCTATTCGCCCTAACCTAGAAAAGATTGCAGCTATATAGGATTAGGAGTCACCTCAAATGGTCCATAGAGTGCAGAGTTTCTTAGGCTTTGTAAATTTTTATTAGGAGTTTATTAATAACTTCTTAGACCTTGCGGGCCCCCTAACTAACCTCACTAAGAAGGCTGCTAGGTTTTATTAGTCCCTGGAACACAAAAAGGCATTTTAGGCGCTTAAAGCTGCCTTTATTTCATCTCTAATTCTTATATAATAGGATCCTGACTTAGAGACGCAGGTAGAGGCTAACTCTTCTAATAAGGCTATAGGCAGATGCCTCTCCTAATGCGATTTAGAGGGAGTATGGAGGCCAGTAGCATACCACTCGGCGTGACTATCGGCTGCGCAGCGGAATTATATAATTTATAATAAGGAGCTCTCTAGCATTATTTCCTGCCTAAAGGCGTGGTTAGCTAAGCTAAGGAGCATAGCCCAGCCATTTACAATCCTTATAAACTATAAGAACCTAGAGTATTTTACAGCCCCCTAAGAGATGTCCGAGAGGCAAGCAAGATAGGCAGAAATATTATCCCTTTTTAATTATTACTTGTGCTATTGCCTAGGGACACAGGTAGGTTAGCCAGACGCTCTTTCCCGACAGGACTAAGATTAGAGCAAGGGGGGGCGGCAGGTAGGCCGCATGTTTCGCCTAATTCACAAGATACTAAAGATAGTCTAAGAGACAGGAGCTGGCTTTATAACTCCGGTTAGGGTGCAGATAACAGGCAAGTTAGAGGAGAGTAATAATTAGAATAGGGATAACTTAGACAATCCAGGCATAATAGCAGGACCTGGTCTAGAAGATTTAAGTTCTCTTTTATTAGGCTTTAATTTGTTTTAGAATAGACAGCTCTAGAATCTTTAGAACTAAGGTGTTTCTAAGGACAGTCTATACTATATCCAACTAGGAGCAGTACTAGTAGTAAAGCAGAAGTTTCCTGCGTCTATAGAAACCCGCTTATAAATAGCAAACTGCACTTTAAACGCATAAGGAGCGCTATAATTTTAGGGACGGCTTTAGGTGCCTTATTATAAGCCTCTTACTACTTTGCTTATATAACAGGTCTATAACTCTCCTATGTTAGGCTACCCAGGGCAAAACACTACCTTCTAGGCGCTATATAGGGATTACTACTAGGACAGGATGTTAAAGGACATGGCACAGTACATCCAGAACTATTATTGCTTTAGGGGGCATAAGAGTTAATAACTTTGTTAGGGTTTATTAAAGCCTATACCGGCTGCAGACTGTTATTAGTCATAGATCTCGGTGGATTTTATGACGGAGCTTCTAGCATGCAATAAGGCATCGCCACGCTTCCTAATAGTTATTATAGACCGTCTCTTAAAGTATGTACAGCTAGAGGCAATAACAAGTATAGCAGCTAAAGTGTGCGCAGAACGTTTTAAACATTACTAGTGGCGCTTTTATAGATTTCCTTACTAGATTATCTCTGATTGTAGTTCGGATTAGCTAAGTCGCTTTTAGACTGCGCTTTGCAAGCAGGTAGGTATTAAATAATTACTATTTACATCCTACTATCCTTAAACAGACAGTGGCATAGAATAAGTAAATTAGGAGGTGCAGGCTATTCTATAAGTAGTAGTTACTTTTTTATAGTATAACTAGGCTAACTATTTACTAGCATATTAAATAGCGCTTAATAACCAGATCTTTATAGTAACCAGTATAAGTGCAAACTAGGCGCTAAAGGGTTTTAATATAGAACTAGTCTAGCGCATACTAGATAAGACCAGAAGCCAAACCTTACCTAAGGGAAGAGCTATATTGTTCCTAGAAAACATCCGGAAAGGGACGGCTATAGCACAAGCTGTAATCGATTTTGCATAATAACATTAGCAAAACACAGCGAACATTTCCCAGCGCCCGGCAGAGCAATATAAAATAGGGGACTTTATATGGTTAAATCTTTATTATATAAAAACAAACCGTCCTAGCTAAAAACTCAACTAGGTAAAGGCAAAGTATAAGGTCTTAAACATACTAACTCTGCTTACTATCTGTTTAGATGTCCTGCAGGGAATATACCTGGTCTTTTATATAGACCTTATTAAGAGGGCAGCCTCTAATCCACTGCTATTGTAGTAACTAGCCAATTCTAGACCAGGTCCGACACTTCTGCTTTGCAAAGATAATCTGGATTTAGCAGAGTATAAGGTTAAGGAAATAGTAGTAGTAAGAAATACCCAGGGATAGGGAAATCGACGGGATGTGTTAGTAAAATAGGTAGGTTATACTCAGCTAATATAGAAACCCTTAGAAAGTTTTTTAGATATAGCAGTACTAGAGCAGTATAAGGCATAATAGGGCGATATATATAGTAACAACAGGCCTGGGAGAAGGCGCCTCGGGGGTAAGAAGGGGGCTATATAATGGATTCAAGCTTAGAGCTCGGATCTATACAGCCGATAAGCGGACGACTTTACATAAGCAATACGCAAGCGGTCCGGGCCCTAGTCGCACACACAACTATATAAGTAAAGACGTGAGGATTAGTTAGATCTTTTCCTTCTCTTTTTCTCTATGAATATTATTCTCATTCAAGTTACTAGCTCTGCAGTTGCATCCTAGCGAGACCATAACAATATACTACTTAAATATACAGCTCTTATACTACTTAAATATATAGCTCTTATACTACTCTCTCTTTATATCTCTTATAATAAGGCCTTTATACCTTAGGATATTATTATATATACTACCTTATTAGCACTGCTATTACTTTACTCTTTCTTTATAAACTTATTTAAGAATATTAGTAAGTATAATAACTATTCCTTTGCTATAGCTGCTTTTAAGAAGTAGTCTAGTCTTTAAAATAATCTATTAGCTAGTTTTAACTTCCCTAGCCTATATTTAATTATAAAATTATATAAATAAAGTTTATCTAATATTATAACCTATATACTAAAAAGCTTTAGTTTTATTATTAAGTATTTATAGTTTAAGTTATTAGTAATTACTTTTATTAAATGCTATAAGTAAGCTAGGTAATATCTTTATATATAAAAAGCTTTTTATATAGCTAGTAGCTTAGTATTAAGTATTATATTGTTAAGCTTTATAGTGCATTTTACCACTAAAGCTTACAGGCAAGGCTAGATTACCTGGTCTCTTAAAGGTTATCAACTAACCTTCTGGATTACTAGGGATCTACGGTGCTTACATAGGCATATTTAGGCTCATTAGGAAGCCCCTTTCTAGAGGATTCTAATGATATCTTAATGTACCCTAGATAGGAAGAAACCAGGGAGAAACGCCCTATAGAATTGTGTGGAATTCTATGGTAGCAGGATGACGTATGCTCTAGTAGGTCTTAGTAGGTTGATTAGAAATCAACCACTTCCTTTCCTTTCTATTCTATTTTTTTCTATGTTTACTAGGCCTAGTTAGGCTAGTAACCTATAGTGGGTATAGCCCCACTTTTCTTCTATTCTCTGTGTATATAAGGAGGCTTTCCCTCCCTACCTTAGATAGATTTTCTTAACCTTAACAACAACAACAATAATAGCATTAGTAATATGATCTTTTTGATATATTTTACTTTGCACCTTTTTTGTTATTGTTCCCTGCTCTCTTATAGAGCTTGTATTATAAGCTATATACCCTATAGCTTATAAGCAAGACCTCTGTTTGTTATACTTGCTTATATAAGTAAGAGGCTTCCAATACTGCTGTGGGATAGTATTAGGTATAATTAGGCGTGCCTTCTTATATCTAGCTATACCTCACAATATATATAATAAAGTTTAAAACCTAACAACTTTTATAACATATATGCAACTAAGTGCTAATTACTTAGTACTAATATTACTAATACTATGCTAATAGTAAATACTAAGGTATTTATTTTAACTTAAAAAGGGGCTATTAATTTAAAATAAACTAGGACTAGTGCTTTTAAAAACTTTTGTTTTAGTATCTTAAATATAGCTTATATATTATAAGGTAGTTTAAAAGTCCCTTTAAACCCTCCATTTAAAAGGTTTATTAATAAAATAGTAATTTTACTATATACTTTAATAAACTATTAGTAAAACCTTATAAACCTAAGAAAGATTTATATATTTAGTATACTACTAGGTAATAGCTATTTTATTACTACCTTAATATATTCTGGTTTTATTTTAATATCTTTTAATATAATAATAAATCTAAGGAAGCTAACCCTTATTATTAAGAATTTGTATTTATTAAGGTTTATATATAGCTTTATAATATATAATCTCTATAGGACTAGTTTAATATACCCCTTATATATAGCTATATTACTACTATAGATTAGAATATTATCTAAATAAATAATATATATTATATTCACTAGCTTTTCTAGTATAGTATTAATATATTCTTAGAAGGTAGCGGGTGTAGTTACTAAGCTAAAAGGCATAATAAGATATTTAAAGTAACTATATTAGTATTAAAAAGCAAAACCAGATAGAACTTATAAAAGGAAGCTCAATACGGAACACCGCGGATACGACGCGGTATTACGCCTAAAACGAAAAAGAAGCACAGAATCGGATTCCTTATCGTTAATTACCCCCCCTAGCAATAGCACATTATGCAAGGGGAGTAAGTAGCGCAAGGGGTGTAATAATTAATGAATTTTCGTGTAAATCCATAACTAACAAAGGACAAGGCACTACCTAGGAAGAAACGCAATATTAAGGAGAGAATCCTAGAGTAATAGCAGCGTAGGAAAAACTAAAGAATAAAATAAAATCACTAAAGGAATTAATAATAAAAGTTATTCTAGAGGCAGAAATAATAAAAGTATAGGCTTTTATTAGAACTTTTATATAAATTGCTATAGATATAGAAGGGGAGATAGCCTAAGCAAGAACGGACACAGGAGGCCTACAGGCCTTAATCATGGAAGCGGTTAGCAGCAGAGTAGAAACCACGGTTAAGAAGGCAGTTAAGGAGGCAATAAAGGCTGTTTATAGGACTAAATTAGTAGTTAGGGGGACTTAGGTAAATATTATAGCTTATAGAGTTATAGGGCAGAATATAATAATACCTTTAGCCTGAACGGAGGGTATAGCAATACCGGCCTGCTATTACTAGGAAGCACTAGTAAAGGAAAGCACTATTAGTAAGGCAGTTAGGAATAAATCGCTAGGAGAGATTATAAAGGCAGTAAACAGCACTATTGGCATAGAGGAGGCAGTAGTAGCACGCCGATTACAGAGTAGAGATATAGTTATTATATTTACGGAAGCAGGGAGGAAATAGAAGGAAAACACAGCCTAGGTAGGAGTTACCTTTAGACCTAAGGCAGAAGTAAACAGGAAGATGTTTAGTGTGATTATTAAGGGATTCCTAATACAATTAACAAACCACATTATAATTAAGGATATAAGGAAGAACATTAAAAAGGAGAATGGATTAAATATGGTAAAGATAATAGTATAAAAGCCAAGAGGAACAGCGACAAGGGCACCATTAGTAGTTAGTATTAAGGGCACTAAGGCAGCGAACCGACTATGCTATAGGGGAATAGTATACTAAGCAGAGATTTTTAATGCTAAGCTATATAACGAGATAATCTACCTAAAGCAATATTATAACTGCTATAAGATTAGATATATTGCCAGATACTATAAGGAGGAAGTAAGATACGGCAGGTATACTGCTAGAAAACACCCTAAGGGAGAGAGGACTTGCCTGATATTAACAGGTAAGGTACGGGAGAGATGCCTAAATTATGCAGGGGCACATCTAGCATAGTCTTAACTGTGCTTAGTGAGCAATAAAAGATAGTAGCAGGCTAGGGAGGCTTATACTATAAGGCCGCTGTTCTTTCATAACTATCAGTCAGAGGTTACGATAGCTATTACAGGCAAGGGTTATTAGGGAGAAGAAACCAGGGGACTAACGGAAAGGCAGCTAAAAGGAAGGAGTATATAACTAAGGGGCCCTTCTGTAAGACAAACCTATAAGCTAAGATTAGGACAACAGAGACTAGCAGAGAAAGGCATAATAATAGCCTTTCTATAGCCGACTAAAGGGCTAAACAATACCAGAGCCAGCCTAACCAGGGTGCTCCGAAGCACACAATAGAGTACATAATTAAGGTTATATACTGAAATACATGGAAGAAAAGCAATCTAGTATATCTGGCGTTAGGGCATAACGTCAGCCCTAAGGTGATAGCTATTTAGGAACCAGGAGGCTATAACAGTATACTGCTAAATCCATCTTAGGGACACTATATATTAGTAATATATAGCAGAAGAATAGCGATTTATATATACTAGAAGGTTAAGACAGGACTTTAGACTATAGGGAGGGGGGAGGATTAGTATAGTATTAAGCTATATAAAGTAGAGATATATAACATTTATTCCCTAGCTTATAAAAGGGAGTAGCAGACGCCTTTATAATACTTTGCCAATACCTAGGCAAAGGGCCAGAGTGTGTTCATAGGGGACTTTAACTAATATCACCCCTTATGGGACAGATTCGGCTAAACATCTCCAGGGCATAATAAGATGTTAGAATTTATAATAAGGTAGCAACTCAGCCTAGCTATACCGTTTAGGGAAGTAATAAGGAGAGAACATAGCAGCAGGGACAGCACTATTAACTATACATAGACCACCCACAACGTTAGTGTTAAATTCATTAGGCCAGTGGAAATCGCCAGATCTAACCATATGCCCTAGCTTATTAGCATTAGAATAAACAAGGAATTAAGCAACAGCCCAGGGTTAGTCCGGGGTTAGAGGACAGCGGACGAGAACCTTATTATAGCAGAGGCTTTAAACAGGCTTAGAAAGAAGGGGTTAGAGCTTCTGCTATATAACTAGCAAGAAATCAATAACTATATGCAGTAGCTTACCTAACAGCTTACAGAGATAGCTAATATAGCAGCACCTAAGCAACCTTAAGGGCATAGCAAACCACAGCCTTAGTGGAATAAAAGGGTAAGGGATGCGATAGTAAAGGCAAGACATGCTAATAGGCAGTGGTAGTAATAACGGACATAGGAAGCATAGCAGGCCTTAACAGAAGCTATAAAAAAACAGGATTATATTATCTTAAAGGAGAAGAGAAGTAGCTAGTAATAGGCAGTTAGTGAGTTATCCAGGTCTAAAGGGAGTCTTTAGACCCTAGAGCATTAGGCCTGGCTATAAAGTGGACTTTCTCCTAAAAGGCAACAGGTCCCACCACTAACCCGGCCAGAAGATAACGGCAGGGAGGAGATAGTAAAGGTTATACACAAGGGTAAGGCAAGGGCATTTGTAGAGAGGTTCTTCCCTTTATCCGCGGCTAGGGCTCTAGGTCCGGAGGTAAAGGAGGGGATAAGATACTATAATAATAATCAGGCAGTTCCCGTGTTTATAAAGGAGGAAATTAAAGAGGTTATAAAGAATACAGCAAGTTAAAAAGCCCTAGAACCGGACAAGCTGCTAACAGGTTTCCTTAAGCTATATAGAGCGGCCCTAATATCGTGTTTAACACGCCTTATAAATGCTTGCTATAGCTTAGGATATTATCCGGCCTCCTTCTGACAAGTAAAGGTAGTAGTTCTATGTAAACCTGGGAAGTCCCCTAAGGAGTTAGGCAGACCAGGGGGGTAGAGGCTAATATTGCTATTAAACATAATAAGTAAAGTAATTAAGGGAGCTATTGTAAGGAGGATTACTATTACAGCAGAGGAAGGCTATATATTACTAGATATATAAATAGGTAACAAAGCTGGCAGATTAACAGAAATAGCACTAAGTATACTAAAAGAGATCGTGAGAACGGCGTGGCATTACCAGGGAATAGTATTATTACTATAGCTAGATATCACTAGGGCATTCAATACTATTAGCTATAAACAATTAATCCGCACTATAAAGGAGTTAGGACTGCTAGGGTAGATGGCCAGATAGGCACAGGGCTTTACGTTAAAAAGGAGAGCATAATTAGCGTTTAACGGACATATTACTAAGGAAATCCAAGTTACTACAGGGGTTCTGTAAAGGTCGCCGGCGTCTCCTATTCTCTTCCTGCTCTATATCACGCCACTATATTAAAGACTAACAGCAGCGGAATCAACGTTAACATTAGGGTTCTTAGATAATACAAACATTATAGCATATAGAAAAACAGCAGAAAAGACAAAAGTATAACTAAAAAGAGCCTAAAGAATATATAAAGAGTAGTTAAAGGAGTATAGGCTAAGGTTTAACCTAGGAAAGAGCAAGCTAATACACTTTACAAGAAAGAGGCAGGCGATTACAATGACAATCCAACTTAGAAGAGCAATAATATAACCGACACAATTAGCGTGATTCCTAGGAGTTTAGATTTACTAAAAGCTTTATTAGTTAACCCATATAGAGAAGGTAAATGCTAAATTATCACAGCAGAAATTAGCGCTTACGGCACTAGCTGTGTTTACATAGGGATGCCGACTAAAGTATGCAAGATCCCTTTATACATAGGTAATAAGAAGCATAATAGCCTATAGAGCTGGGATATACCACACCCATAGCAAGCCAGAAGGGGTAGTACAGAGGGTAGTAAAGGCATTTATAAGGGAACAGAATAAATGCTTAAGGCGGGTTATAGGGGCATATAAGGCAACACTAGTAACACTCTTAGAGACAGAAGCAGCAGTGCTGCTAGTAGATCTGTACCTTAATTACATTAAATAACAATTCCACTAAAGACTTAAGGATAGTAGTATAAGCAAGAAGATATAGCAGGCCTGTAATTTAATAGCATTGTAGCTATAATGCTAAGGAAGAGGCCGCCGATGTAATCGCTATAAGGCGTTTCTTAATGCCCCCCCCCCCCTCCCTAGCAGCCTTATAGCTAAATAGGAATTAGAGAGGGAGTAGGAAAAACAGTAGATCCAGCAGAGGCGTAAGGCTTAGGTAAGAAGAGGACGGGCAAAAGCAATAGTAGCAGATAAGGAACCTAACTTTAAAAGCATAAAAAAGATAGCAAAGCTCTATAATAGCCTGCTTAAGCATAAATCTACAGCCCTAGTTTAGCTTTAAACGGAAAAAATAGGGCTAAATGCCTTCCTTTATAACAGACAGGTGCCTGAGGTAACTTCACCAATATGTTAATACTAGGGAGGAGATAAGGATATCTACTACCTTATCCTGTTATGCCTAAAATATAACCATCTAAGACCGATTCCGGCAGTGCCCGTAATGAGAGATCTGTAGGAACTTAGGGCGGCACTTAACAACAAGAAGCTAGCACTAAATATCGTAAAGTGGGTGCTTTCGACTAGGCGACTTTAGTAGTACAGGTTAGCAGAGGAGCTTAGTAAGGCATAGCAGATACATAATAACAAGGCTAAGAAAGGGACTAAAGGCAACGGAAACAACAGGATAGAGGAGGAAAAGCCGGACTAGGAGGGGAGGTGCTTATAAGGGGTTTTTACTAACATACTAACCTTTTATATAAAGCATAACCACACTTCTGTTATTGTCTGCAGTTCCGGGGAACTGGCAGATATCTTATACTAATAGTTGGAAATAATAAAGACTCTATATCAAAGGCTTAGCGGGAGCTATATGGAAGAATATGGGTTTTCTCCCCTATCTTAGGGTTTTTCCTATATTAAGAAGTTAGTTAATGAACTAGTTAGTGGCTCTAGCTACCTAGCGTACATGAATAATAATAGTATTAAAAAGCTATTTTCTACTTATTACCGTTATAAATATATAGCTAGTAGTAAGTATCTTTTAAGTCTAGCTTTATATAGATTATTACTCCTCTTAATCTATTTAATAATTTTAATATAAGGGGAAGAGGGGCCTTATCCTTCTTAGTAACCCTATTAAGGCCTTTATAATCTATATAAAGGCATAGTTAGCCTTTCTTTTTTAGTATAAATAATATTAAGACTTTTGCTAAACTTATTAATCTTTTTATCTAGCCTTTCTTTTATATATCCACTAAGTATTAATAAAGAACTTATAGCTTTTTCTCTACTAAGTTATAAATTAGCCTTTATAGTGGCATTTCTCCTTTTATTAATTTTATTATATATGTTGGAATCGCTCGTATGGAGAATGGAAGGAATACGCCGTATTAACTAGAAATTATAGGTTATATACAGAATGCACACACCCTGATTAGCTAGATTATAGGTTATATAACCTAGGGCTATACCGTGGCTATAATACCATACCTCTATATTATAGCTTACTTCTCTCTCTTTCTTAAAATAAATAGAATTGATTATTAACTTTACTCCCTATATTTATGCTATAGTATACTTATAACCTACGCATTACTAATACTAATTAGTAGTTGCTAATAACTACAGATTTACTAGGTTATATACAGAAGAGACTTATTTAAATGCTTTTACTTATATAACTATAAGAAATTTAAATGTTATGCTAACTAAAGGATTATTTCTTTAATTATTAACTTTTGCTACTTATCTATAATAATAAGAAAACTTAACTTTTATAGATCTTCTCCCTTATTATTAACTGTTACTTATTTATAATTAAAAATTAGATCTTTACTGTTATTTATAAAGAACTAATGCTAACCACTTTAATTAGTACTAAACATAAAGCTTAACTTAAAATACTAAGATATCTTCTAGTTAAGGAAAAATAAATGATTTTAATAAATGGCTCTAAAAAGATATTTATAAAAGGGAATTTCTAAAGAGCACTCTTTCTTAAAAACTCTATAAGCACTACCTAATTCTATCCTAGAATTAGACTAAGTTAGTTAAAAACATTAATATTAATACAGCTATTAAATAATAAATTAATGACCGTATTATATATATAATTAACTATTATATTCTTAACTAAGAAAAAGGGCGTGACCTCCTTATTAACTTCTAAAGGAATTATAAGAATTAGACTAAGGATGCTTTTAATAGAAGTAATACTAATCTTAAGTATACCCTATATAACTACCTTAATAATAATAGTATGAAAACAGCCAGAGGATTAAGATTAAATATCTCTAAAGATCTTATTAATATTTTAAATATTAACCCTAATATAGATTATAAACCTTTACTAGAAAAAGCAATTAGGAAAGGAAAAGAGATTTAATAACTTAAACTTTCTAATAATAAGAATTTTAATAATAATAAAGATTTTTATTTAACTAAAGACCTTTAATCCAAACTAGAAAACCTAACTGGAATACTTTCTAATAGTAATTAAAAAGCCCTTAATACTCTTAAGAGACTTTACTTAAAAAAAGAATGATATTCTAGAGAAGTATATAACTTTATTAATAAAAAGTTACTATATTTTAAAGAGAAATGTTCTTAAGCAGGAGTTTTTCCCTTACTTTACCTAAAAGCCTTCCTTATTATGCTTTAAGGTAAAGCCTATATATACTTTCTTAAATA
Source organism: Aciculosporium take MAFF-241224 (assembly GCA_000222935.2). NCBI lineage: Eukaryota > Fungi > Ascomycota > Sordariomycetes > Hypocreales > Clavicipitaceae > Aciculosporium > Aciculosporium take. The sequence goes on from AFQZ01000426.1 coordinate 30,090, forward strand.
CTTTAGAGTAAAGATAATCCTATTTAAGGAGACAACTTAGAATATTAAGAATCACTTTAAAACACCTAAGAATAAGAGCTTTTATAAAACATAATTTACTAATTTATACCTTTGCTATATTATTATAGAATATCTAATAAAGAATAAGTCAAAATGCTTAGAAATCCTTCTTAACTAACTTATAAAGATATTTAATAGCCTTTATAACCCTTTTAAGCAAGATATAATCCTTTTTTATTAAGTATAACAAGTAATAAAAAATAACAATAATTTCTATAATATGAAATTTAGGAATATGCTAACCTTTAAAGGATTTGTTAGTAATCTTTAAAATTACCTCTTAGTAATAGACATACTACTAACCTCTATAAGTTAGTTACTAATAACTACTAATAATTTGACTGCCCTTATTGCCTGGTTTACAGACTAAAACACCGATATAGTAATGTTTATAGACTAATAATATTTATAAGCTACTTATTATAAAAAACCTTAAGCTAGAGCAAGCTTAAAGAAATGCTTTATATACTATAAAAAAGGATGCTAGTTAACTAATTATTTTGCCTTTGAGCAGAAGAAAGCAAAAGTAACTTAGTGGAATAATAAAAAACACTAAAAATCACCTTCTAAATGCTAATACTATGTATTTCTATAGGCCTATAAGGGCAAAATGGCCTAACTTACTACTACTAATAATAGTAGTAAGAATAAGCATAAAAAAGCCGCTTAAAATGCTGCTTTCCTTACTACTAATAAAAAAGAGAAACTAAATAATAAAGAGGCTTATAATACTCTTTCCTTTATAGTATTCTTTATATAAGCACTAAATCCCCTATTCTTTTTAGTATTAACTATAAACTTCTTACAGAATAATGCTTTTAAATATGCTTTATTTCTTAAGGACTCCTATAACTATAATACTAATAAACAACCTTAATAATATATATATCTTATAGATATAAGATATACAGCGGATATATTTTATAGTATACTCCTGGATATAGGAGCATTAGGAATTTTAACTACTAGCTAAGGCCAGGTTAATGCTCTAATAAAGATTATAAAGAACCTTATAATTAAGCATTTTTCTAACTAAAGAACTATTACCTTTAGAGCTAATACTGTAACTTTAACTAGTATTTTAAAGCTTCTAATAATTTTTAGTACAATACCTTTTTATATGTTTAATAGTACTATACTGTTTTTATATTCTATTATAGATATAAATAAAATAAGTGTTAAACTTAATAATTTTAAGAATGTTTTAATTTAAGGAGATAAGAAGGTACCTATTATTAGAAAATAGGGATATTCTTAGTAAATAGCTAGTTCTTAAAAACCTACTATCTTTATGCTTTTTAAAACTGAAATCTACTAACTTTATTGCTGTTTTAGTTATCTATTAATTAATTAATTAAATAAACTTCTTACTAGGGCTAGTAAAGAATTTTATAAGGCTAATATAGGAAAAATTATGTATGCTTGCTATTAATACCAGATAAATGCAAAAGCTTTAAGTAGATTTAAATTTACTCTTAAAGATAATCTTAAATTTAATTATAAGATCCTTATTAATATTATGTAAATTAATAAGAAGCCGGTCCTATATGTTATAGATTTAGCAATATTATTTTAAGCTGCTTGATTTCTTAAACCCTAATAATAAAAAGCTTAAGATATCTAGAATGCCCTTAAAGAGTGCTAGATTAATATAAATTTTAGACCCCTAGACTGGATAGTCTATAATGCTAAAAGGAACTTTGCTTTTAGTAAATTTAGGCATTTAGCCTAGCTACTATTAATTAATATTAATAAAGTCCCTGTTAAGGCTTATAATAGTATCGGAAAACTTAAGCAATATTATGCCCCTCTTTACAAAGCATATAATATTATTAAGACTAAAGCTAATGGTTTTTTTCTAAAAGAGTAGATACTTTAAATAGCTGTTAAAGCAGTTAATGACTCCGCTGGTCTAAATAGCCTTATTTCTACCCTCTTAGTCTTTAGAACCTATTTAAGAATAATAAATAATTCCCCCTTAAGCTTTATAGTTACCTAAAGAGCTAAGATACTTTAAAAAGCAATAAATAAAGTAAGGCATAGTTTTACAAGACGCTAAGTCTATAATACTCTTAATACCTGTAATAGCCTAATAACCCTACCTATATATACTCTTCCCTTAAATTTTAATATATAAGTTTATTATAAAAAAGGCAGATAAACTGGCCCTTATAAGCTTCTCTTAATAGAAGGAGAGACTTGTATTATTAAGATACCTTATAGCCCTATGAAATTTTAGTTTATAGTTATTAAACTATATATAACCTTACTAGAGATAAAATCTTCTTATAAGAAAGACCTTATTTAAGGTAATAAAACCTATAAGAACCCCCTTAATAACCTCATAACTATACTATAAAGAGAATATGGAAGACCCTGGAAACACCCTTAAGCAGAGGCTTTTCTTACTAAGAAAGAAAAGGCTGATTTTTAACTTATAATTAACCTCTGTATGCAAGGAAAAATCAATATACCTAAAGAACCTTTTAAACTCTCTAATAAAGTAGAAATTAATGCTTTACTAGTAAGGAATATATTTAAATTTATGAAATTTAACCTGTAAAGATATAAAGGTAAAAGACTCTTTAGCTTATAAATAGTAAGAGAAATTAAAGGTAAGGTAACTAACTCCCTATATAAAAAATCATAATGTGTTATCTAAGGCCATAGTAACTAAGGAAAGGAAGTTATCCTTATATAGTCTATAATGATTTAAAGAGCTAGTTAAAGGCTTATTATTGCCCTTGCTCCCTTATTAAAAAAGGAAGGCATTATAGTTAAGCTTAGAGATATTACCTAGGTATATATTTAATTACAGATAAAGCTAAATTATATAATTCTTATAAAGCTTCCTATGTAAATTACATATCTTTACCCGCTAGACGTTATTATAGTTATAATTAAGCTGCTATACAGAATAGCAGAGGCTGGCATATATTAGTGGTTAATATACTTTAATTATTATTATTAAAAGCTTTAGATAATTACCTTTACTTATAACTTATATCTCCTTATTTTTATAAACAAAAGCTTGTGTTTTAGAATTATTAGAATGCAGACTAATAATACCTTAGGACTTAGCGATGCTAAATTCTTTAATTAAGAAGAGGTTAAATTAAAAAATGCTGAATTTCTTGTAAAGCCGAAAGAGAAGTTAATAATTTTAATACTATTAATGTTTAATAGGTGCATTTTAAGCAAAGCTAATGATAAAACCTTCTTTTTATAATAAAAAGCATAGGGAAAGAAGCTATTATAAGTTAATAACCTGACTAACTAAGCGAAATATGTTGAATAACAAGCCTGAGGAGCGTACATTGCTTTAATATGTTAACCTAAAGCATTTTACGATTTTTCTGTTACTACCTAAGTTTAATAACTAGAATCCGATAATGTTTTAAGGCTTAATAAAAGACTTTAATGGCAAATTAATAATTACGACCGTGGACTTTAATATATATCTCTCTTACTAAAAAACGCTGCTTTTTATGTCTTTATTAATGGTTTTTTTACGAATAATAAAGACCTTAGCTTATAGCTTAGCTATGTGATTATTCTTAGTAATAAGGAAAAGAATATCAATACCTATGAATTTACCCTTAGAGGAAATATTATAATATATAGTTTAACTAAGTCTAAAAGAGTTATAAGAAGTGCTTTAGCTTTTAAGCTATATAGGATAGTTTAAGGTATTAATATTGCCTATATAATAAGCACTACTTTAAATATTATTACTAACTAACTTAACAAGCTAAAAATCCTGATAATTATATGCACTAACTCTTTCTTGCTATATAAATACATTATTAAGCTAGGGATAATAAAGGAAAAGAGGCTAATAATTAATATTATAGCTTTAAGGCAGTTATATAAGAGAAAGAAAGTGGCTGAGATATAATAGATTAATAGTAATAATAATCCTATAGATATAATAATAAAAGCTTTACTAAATAAAGCTCTTAAGACCTTTATAATGAAAAATAAAGTCTGAATCTATATAGAAGGATAGGTTAAAAGATCTGTTATAAGAATTGCTATAAGAGCCGCTGCTAGAGCTGCTAAAGAATAGAAAAGTCCTAATTCCTTACTAAATTTAATAGCAAATTAAGCGCCCGGTAAAGAGTTTAAATTCAATAAATTCAAACGCGATTATAAGCGCCTAATTTGGTAGGATTGAACGCGGAAATTACACTCTTTAGCCCCCCCCCCTTATAATACTCTTTAGCCCTATGACTATTTAATCTGGACTAACAAAAGTTATTTATTTAAAGGATGTTTTTTGCTTTGTTACTTGTTTATTAATATCTAATTATTGGGGTGTTTTATGTATTTTTTTAGAGCAATTCCTCTTCTTTAATAAAGAGAGAATTTATAAGTATTAGAATTACTTATATAGAGAATAAAAGGGATACGCTATATTAACTAGGAATTATAAGTCACACACAGAATGCACGCACCTTAATTAGCTGGATTATAGGTTATATAACCTGGGGCTATACTATCGCTATAATACTACACCCCTGCATTATAGCCTACTTCTCTCTTTCTCTTAGAATAAATAGAATTGATTATTGACTTTACCCCCTATATTTGTGCTGCAGCATACTTGTAACCTGCGCGTTACTAACAATATGAGTTTTCCCTTTTAAAGAGAGTAGCCTACTAGCTAACTCCTTTAAAAATATATTTACAAATTCTTTATATTTTAGTAGGAGCATTTTTACTATAATCTCTTTACTTATTTTGTTTTTATTTAGCTCTTCTTAGAAGATAGATAGTTATACTATATATTAGTATTGTGAGGTATAGCTAAATATATGAAGGCACGCCTAATTATACCTAATACTATCCCACAGTAGTATTGGAAGTCTCTTACTTATATAAGCAAGTAAAACAAACAGAGGTCTTGCTTATAAGCTATAGGGTATATAGCTTATAATACAAGCTCTATAAGAGAGCAAGGAACAATAATAAAAAAGGTGTAAAGTAAAATATATTAAAAAGATCGTATTACTAATGCTGTTGTTGTTGTTGTTAAGGTTAAGAAAATCTATCTAAGGTAGGGAGGGAAAGCCTCCTTATATACACAGAGAATAGAAGAAAAGTGGGGCTATACCCACTATAGGTTACTAGCCTAACTAGGCCTAGTAAACATAGAAAAGAATAGAATGGAAAGGAAAGGAAGTAGTTGATTTCTAATCAACCCACCAAGACCCACCAGAGCATACGTCATCCTGCTTCTATAGAATTTCATATAATTCTATAGGATGTATCTCCCTGGTTTCTTCCCATCTAGGGTACATTTAGATATCATTGGAATCCTCTGGAAAGGGGCTTCTTAATGAAACTAAATATGTATATGTAAGCACCCTAGATTTCTAGTAATCTAGAAGGTTAGTTGATAACCTTTAAGAGGCCAGGTAATCTAGCCTTGCCTGTAAGCTTTAGTGGTAAAATGCACTATAAAGCTTAACAATTAGCTAAGAATTAGTATTATACCTACTGCTTCTTTTATATAATAAATCTATTATAAGCTAGTAACTAGCTTTAGGCATTCCCTTATTACTAAATATCTTTAATAACCTAATGCTTATAATAGTACTTTTAGCTTATAGTCTGCAGCCTAGTTTATTCCTAGGATTAGTCCCTCTTTAGTATCTGCTATATAGTAGTAGAGTTAATAGAATTTGCTATAACCTATACTATTCGTTATTTATACTACTTTATTAATAATACCCTAGTGCTTTAGTTCTATTAGTAAGGTGCTTTCTAGCTTTACTTTATCTGCTTTTACCCTGCTTTAGTTAGCTTTAAATAATAAGTTTAAATATATTATTAAGTTTATTACTCCTAGGTTAAATAGTGTATTTATTACTACCTAGCTTTTATCTTACTATAGTTTTATTTTTATTTTTATTTAATAGTTATTAATTTTATTCTTAAAGTTCTTAATTTAGCCTAGGGGTTTAACTATAATAATATATTCCTAAGTGCATGCTATAGTTATTAGTATTATGTTTAGGTTTATAGCCTATACTACTTTCTTATAGTTACTATAGTATAAACTTATTATATGCCTATTTAATCTATATATCTTATAATTAGGTACTTTATAATAAGGAGTAATATAGCTGTATTTTCTATAATTAAAACAGAAATAAGATTACTAGCCCTGGGTTATCTCTTTCTTACTACTTATTCCCTACTTATCCTTTAATAGCAATATTAATCTAGCTTATTTCCTATAAGAGTAGGGTCTCTTATTATATCCCTTAGTAGCTACTTTTGCCTTATAATTCTATTTAATAAGGTATACCTAAGATTTAGAGAACTCTTAGCTAAGGACTTACTTTTTTATTATATAGTTTAAGCTATTAATAAATATATAAATCTAAATTCTCTTAGGAATATCTTTAAGTAACTCTCCCTTTATTTTTCCTTAAATCTTAATAAATACTATAAATAGCTAGTTATCTTATTACTATAACTCTAGTAATAACTTTATTACTTTTAAGCAGTATATATTCTTATTTATTACTTTATCCTTTAGCTATATAATAAAGTCTTTCTAGTTATAATTATTAAAGTTTATAATACTATTTATAGCTATATACTTATTTTATTATTACTTTACTTTCTCTGCTAAGTAGCTGCTAGTATAAGTAACCTTAGTTAAGTCATTTATAAAAGTTACTTTATTTATAATAAAAGCTATGTTTAAGTTTATAAGAAAGGATTATAAGTTTTTATAATTATTTCCCTTATAAACTAGGGCTTTTAATTATACTTTTATAAGGCTATATTATAAGTAAGTTACTATTAATTAATTACCTAAAGTATTTACTTAAATAAAAGCAGTTAAATTAGGCTCCTTTAGTATAATTACTAAGGGGTTTATTAAGTTTTACTATATTTTCTTAAGTTATATATACTTTTAAATAAAGTATAGCTTCTTTATAGCTTTCTTAAGTTTTTAATCTAACTTATCTTTTTTATTAGCCTATATATTAATATTTTAAATTTAGGTGCACTAGAGTTTAGGCTAATAATAATAATTACTTATAGTGCTATTAAAGTAAGTTTATTTTATTTTTATAGGTTTTTTTATTTTACCTTTTAATATAAATATAAGTAGTTTTAGCTATAGTATAATATCTTATACTATAATAATACTAAAGCTACTTTTATTTTTATTAAGTTTATTTAAAGCCTATATAGTTATTATATTAATATAGCTGCTTATTTATATATTTATTCTTTAAGTTAATATTTCTACTAAGCTAATAGTTTATTATTTCTATAAAAAAAAACAAATATTCTATTATAGTTAAAGGTTTATTAGTAAAGTAAAGGCTATAATTAAGCGTACTTAAAGCTAGATAGCTATAGGTAGGGTTAGTAATATAAATACTATATTTACTAGCCTTTTTATCTCTTTATAAAGCCTATTCCCTTATATACCTATATATAGCTAGGGTGCGGCTTGCCCTAGTGGGTCTCTGTACCCTTACGCTCTTGTCTTGTGACTCCCCTAACAGGAGGAGACACCCTTTTTACTAATTAATCTAGAAGGGAGCGGCAAAGCTAATTACTAGGAGATTAAGTAGATTATTTTATATAAGGTAAAAATCTACTATATTAAGGGATAAAGCCCTAAGGTAGCCTACCTTATAAGATAAAAAGGATATACTACTAAAGATAACTAATAAATTAATAAAAGTAAGATAAAGGTAAATATATTAAAGTTAATAAATAAATATCTAGAGACGTATTTAATTAATTAAGATAAGAAGTATAAAATGGAGGGGCTTATAAGGCAGGAGTGCTAATAATACCTTAAGGTTAGCAGGATCTAATATCCTATAGGACCCTATATAATTACTATAGCTAAAAACATATAACCCTATTTTCCCTATAATACTACTTATAATTTTACTTTACTTTTCCATCCTTTTACATAAGTTATTACTATAGTCTAAAGTTAGTAGCATTACTATAATACAACTATATCACTATAAATAAGAAAATTACTCATAATATGGCAACTCTTAGAAGCATATAACCAGAGGTTGCTAGTAATAATAGTAACTTTCTTAACAGTTCCCTAGCACTAGGAAAGGTAGTTACTAGAAATCTTATATATTAAAATACTATAATTAGGGAGTTTATAGTTATTACTCTTTAATAAGCCACTTATAGCTATAATAATATAAGTAGATAGAGATATTCTATAATTTATATCTTTATTAACAGATTATAGTATAAATTTACAAAGCTTATATAAATAAGGACTTAAAGAAGTAAATATCTAGGCATAACTAAAATAGATCTAACTATAGTTAATAGGTTTATGCCACCTAGATTGAATTTTCTTTTATTATAGTTTATTTTGCTTAAACTAAAATGTTTATTTATTTTTAAATTTTATAAGTAATTATTAATAGGTTATTTACTATTATTAAGTAACATTTTTAGCAGATTAGCTATAACTAGTTTAATATAGGGAGGATACTTTACAGATTAAATTACTTTCTTTTACAAATAAAAGGTTTTCTTTATATAAATTAACACTAGCTTAAATAAATCCAGAGGATAACCAGAATGGTTATCTTGAAGGGAGGGGAACTTATTATAGAATAATCCGTAATGTCAGATCCCCACTTATATATAACAAATTTATTATATAGCTAGTAGAAAAAACAATAACCTTATAATATATACTTAAATATATGACTTAATAACAGTATATACAGGTGCGTTCTAATAACTATTTTATAATAACGTTTAATAACAGCTCTATGGTTGCTTCCAACCAACTACGTGACGATCCCACCACGTAACACCTTCCATCCTCTATACGAGCGATTCCAACACTTATTATACCTTTCTTTTATCTAAATAAAGTATAAAGACAGTTTAATATATGCTTTTATAATTTTTAGTTAATTATACTATCTGCTATATTAGTTATAAAATCTATAAATAAAATTTATCTCTTATTAGCTTTTAATTTCTGTATTAATTATTTTACTTATTTTATATAATATACTAATATTTCTCCTTTTTTATAAGTAAAGAAATAAGCTTTTTTTAAGTTAGCTATATTTATATATAAATGTAGTTTATTAAAATATTTAATAAATTTTCTTAAGAGTTAAAGCTAATTTTTATTTTTATTATTAAGATCTTTATACTAAGCAGCTGCTTTTTCTATTAGTTCTTATAAAAAATAATATTAAGCTAATACTTTATAGTGTTTTTTTATATTAAATAATTTAGCTAATATATTTATTGTTTGGTATAGCT
>AFQZ01000425.1:0-39535 GCA_000222935.2 Aciculosporium take MAFF-241224
TAAAGGTAGGCTTTTACTATTCCTTTAGTCTTTTCCTAGTAATAGGACTTTTATTACTCCTTAATTTCTTAATATAAATTATAGCGTTTTCTGTTTACTATATTAAGGTATTTATTACGCTTTATACCCTTAGTTGGATTTAGGCATAGCTTTTTTAGCTTAGGATATAATTTTATCCTAAAGCACACCAGAAGCTATAGATCTATTATCTCTTTATTTGCTTTAGTATATAAAAAGATTTAGGCTATAAAGTCCTAAATAAAGATATTATTTATAATATCTTGTTAGGTATACTTAGCCTACTTAAGCTTTATTACTATATCTTTTATCCTTATATAAAATTCTTTTTATACTACCTTAATAATACTATTAATACTAGTAAAGATCCATTCCTTTTTAGATTTATTTAGGTATTATTAGTACTAGGTTATTACTTCTTTATAAAATAGTTACTAGATATTATAAAGTAATACCTTCTTCTGGTTTAGTAGTGCTCTAAATAAGTACTTTTTTACTACCTAAATTTAAAGCTTAGGGTCTAAAAAAACAGTGGTTTTTTCTTCATATAAAATAAATTTATTACCTATGTTTACTATATCTGGTTTTAAGTTTAAAAGTCTAATGTCTTAGATCTTCTAAGTTAAACTTACTAATCCTTTCTCTTTAAGAGCCCTTTTAGGCTTAGAATCCCATTCTAAATCACATCCTAATTAAAAGGTATTTTGTTCTTAGTATTTTAGTATTTAGCTTAGCTAGTTATTATAAGGCTCTTTAGTATAGCAGTAATTATCTCTATAACCACCTGCTTTATTACTATAACTATCTGCTTTATAGCTATATTTACTTTCTTATTATAAGAAAGTTAGAGGTGGATTTATATATTATTCTATATTGCTATTTTTAGAAGGTTCTTTTATATACTTATTACCTTATTATATAGGTAGATATAGTAGTGTTTAGGAGTATTAGTATTATTAAGTGCTAGTATAGTATGTCTCCCTTTATTTATAACCTTTATATTCCTTAGAGTCTTGTCTTTACTATTAGTATTTTATTATTAATAAGGTATAATTTTACACATCCCTTAACAGAAAACCTTATTAAAGTACTAATATTATTACTTAAGGATTTAAAGAAGCGCCTCCTTATTTAATATTTAGTAGATTAAAGGTTTATATATCCTTAAGGGGAAAACCTTATTAGGGTGCTAATATTATTACCTAAGGATTTAATAAAGTGCCTCCTTATCTAGTAGTTAGTTTATACTATAAAAATCCTGCTTATTATAAAGACTTATATCTCTTTACTAGGGGAAACTATTAAGCTTAGTTTAAAACTATATAAGGTAGGTTAAAAGAGGTCCTAGTGTTATTAGGATAACTTATATATTTAAACTCCTGTTATAATTTAGGTAAATTCTAATTATATAATAAGAGGTCTATTACTTCTAGTTAGTAAGATTTATTAGTACTAGTATAACCTTATATAAACCTTATTGCTTCTCTTAAGTCGCTTATTTTAATTAAATAATCTTAAAACCTTATTAGCTTAGGTATTATAACTGTTATTTTACCCCTTTATTAACTAGAATTCTAACTAATTTACTTTAGTAGAGTAGGTCTAGTCTGCTAATGGTTTAGTTGCTAAGTTATATTAGCTCCTATTATTATTAGTTTAAACGGTTCTTATGTAATTAGCACTATGTTTAACTGTTAGTCCTAGTAACCTGCTTATATCCGGTTTATAAAGGCTATTATAATTTAGTTTAACTCCCTTATTTATAAAGTAAGGCTAACTAGAGTGTTTAAGATGTTATCTTAGGTTTTTATTATTTATTATTAGTAGTCGGTTTCTATAGGGTAAGCAAGGTTTTTTTTAATTTATATCTATAACTTTTATATTTTCCTTATTACTTTATATACTTTTTCTTATATTTTAGCTACTTTCTTAATACTTTATAGGATTTTATAAGCTAAGGTATTACTAATAGTATTCTTAGTTTTAGGTTCTAGCTTATGCCTTACTATAATATTAAACAGTTCCTTAGTATTTATTAAATCCTAATATACTTATCTTTTCTTACTAGTTCTAAGGGGTTATAAGTCCTTAGGAGATTATAACTTTCTAGCTAACTGCTCTTCCTTTCTTTTAGGTATAATAGGATTCTTTATTATTAGCAGACCTTTTACCCCTTATATAGTCTTATTTATTATCTTATTTAGGTTAGTTAAATCTTTAGGTATTATAAACCCTTCTGTATATATTAATATAATAAGGTTCCCTGTTTCTTTATAATCTTTATTATTCTAAAAGTCTATATAAATAAAAGACTTATAATAGACTAACTTATTACTTTTTATAAATTCTTTACTAGATGCTAGATTTTGCTTTAGTAGTAACATAAGTTATATAATAATAGCTAGTTATTTCTGTTGTCTCCTACTAGATAAAGCTATTTCTTATATCTTATTACCTCCTAAGGTCTCCTTAGGGTTATTATCTAGATTAGGACTAGAAACTATAGTTAGAATAATATCTCTAATGCTTAATAATTCTATAAGTTAAGAAGCCTTTAGTTTTTTAATAAGTATAATAATAAGCAAGGTTTCTGGCTTTTTAAGAGGTATTATAGCTATTAAAGTCTCTAGTTCTAAGAGAGGTATAGTCCTAAGTAGGGTGGTTTTAATCCTTAATAATATTACCTTAGGTTTAGTTACTAATAGTTTAAGAAGCCCTTTCTTCTTAGCCTTTTTTAGTGTTTTTCATATTAAAATTAGTTCTTCCCTAAAGTATAAGTAATATATAGGAACTAGGTTAACTAGTTATAGTAATTTTATAGTCTAATAAAGCTTTCCTTCCTAGAATTTATAACTTCTTAGGCAGAAAAGGTCCTTAACCTTGTTATTAGTAGTTACTAGTCTTCCTTTAGAATTAAAAGGGTTAGGATTTTACTTAAGGTATTTATAAAGCTTATAAACATAGTAAAGCTTTCCCTTAGTAATAGTTATAATATACAATTAGTAGTTATCTAATTCCTAGTGCTAACTTGTTAATTTAGACATAAGTTCTGTTAAATCCTTCTTACCCTTTGCTTATAGCCTTACTATAGGTAGTAAATCTAACGTATTAATATACTGCTTTACTTATTAATAATAGTAACCCTAACTCTTTAGCTATTATAGCCTTACTAGTTAGGACCTAGTAATCCAGTAATTTAACTTAATATATCTTACTAACTAAAAGCAGTAAGTTCTTAATTTTTAGTTAAAACCTTATATAAAGAATATAAGCAATTACTACTAGTTATTACGTAATAGTATTGTTATATAATTAGTTAAAAGCAACCATAAAGCTATTATTAATATTATTATAAAGGGGTTATTAAACGCACCTATATATACTACTATTAAGTTATATAGTTAAGTGCATTCTATATAAGTTATTATCTCTTATCTTACTAGCTGTGTAACAAATCTGTCCTATATAGGTGGGGATCCGACATCGCGGATTATCCTATAACAATGCCCTTAAGAAATGTTAGATTAATATATATCTTAGACCCCTAGACTAGATAGTCTATAATACTAAAAGAAACTTTACTTTTAGTAAATTTAGGTATTTAGCTTAATTATTATTAATTAATATTAATAAAGTCCCTATTAAGGCATATAATAGTATTAAAAAACTTAAGCAATATCATGCCCCTCTTTAAAGAGCATATAATATTATTAAGACTAAAGCTTATAGTTTTCTCTTAAAAGAGTAAATACTTTAAATAGCTAATAAAGCAGTTAATAACTCTACTAGCCTAAATGGCCTTATCCCTACCCTCTTAGTCTTTAAAACCTATTTAAGGATAATAAACAATTTCCCCCTAAGCTTTATAGTTACCTAAAGAGCTAAAATGCTTTAGAAAGTAATAAATAAAGCAAGATATAGTTTTATAAGACACTAGGTTAATAATACCCTTAATACTTAAAATAGCCTAATAACCTTGCTAATATATAACCTTTTCTTAAACTCTAATATATAAGTTTATTATAAGAAAGGCAGATAGACTGGCCTATATAAGCTTTTTTTAATAAAAGGTAAGACTTATATTATTAAGATATCTTATAGCCCTATAAAGTTTTAATCTATAGTTATTAAACTATATATTACTTTACTAAAAGCAAAGACTTCTTATAAGAATAACTAAGCTTAAAATAAAGAAGCTATAGAAATAGCTTTAACTTCTTAAAAAGGGTAAGGCCTAAGCCTAAATAACCCAGACTAGGAAAATACCAAGATTAATAAAATTGTTTATAAGACTTCTCCTAATAACCCTATAAATCCATTATAAAGAGGCCGTGGAAGACCTTGGAAATACCCTTAACTAAAAGCTTTCCTTATAAAGAAAAAAAAGGCTGATTTTTAACTTATAATTAACCTCTGTACGTAAGGAAAGATAACCACGCTTAGAGAACTATTTAAACTCTCTAATAAGGCTAAAATTAATGCTTTACTAGCAAGAAATGTATTTAAATTTATTTAATTTAACCCTTAAAAGTATAGAAGCAAGAGACTCTTTAGTTTATAAATAGTATGTAAGATTAAGGGCAAAGTAACTAATTCCCCTTATAAAAAATTATAATGTGTTATTTAAGGCTATAATAACTATAGAAAAGAGGTTTTTCTTACATAGTCCTTAACGATTTAAAGAGCTAGTTAGAGGCTTATCATTGCTCTTGCCCTATTATTAAAAAGAGAAGGTATTATAGCTTAGTTAAGGGATATTACCTAAGCATATATGTAGTTATAAATAAAGCTTAATTACATAATTCTTATAAAGCTTTTAGTATACATTGCATACCTTTACCCGCCAGATGTTATAATAGTTATAATAAAGCCGCTTTATAAAATCATAGAAGCAGGCACATATTAGTAGTTAATATATTTTAATTATTATTATTAAAAACTCTAGATAATTACTTCTATATACAACCTATACCTTCTTATTTCTTTGCAGGAAAGCTCTTATTTTAGACTTATTAGAATATAGACTAATAATATATTAGGCCTTAGTAACGCTGAATTCTTTAATTATAAAGAGGTTAAGTTAAAAAATGCCAGATTTCTTGCAAAGCTAAAGCAATACCTAGAGAAATTAATACTATTAATATTTAATGGTTATATTCTAAGTGAAGCTAACAATAGCACCTTCTTTTTATAGTAAAAGGTATAAGAAAAGAAGCTGTTAGAAGTTAACTAAAATAATTAAGCTCAATATATTAAGCAGAGGGCTTAAGGTGTATATATTGCTCTTATCTGCTAACCTAAAGCTTCTTATAATCTTTCTGTTACTGCCTAAAGTTAATAACTAAAACCTAATAATATAATAAAGCTTAATAAGAGGCTTAAATAGTAAATTAATAATTAAAGCTATAGACTTTACTACATGCCTCTCTCACTAGAAAATGCCTTCCTTTATGTTTTTATTAATATCTCCTTTACTAATAATAAAGACCTTAGCTTATAACTTAAATATATAATTGTTCTTAGTAATAAGGAAAAGAATATTAAAGCCTCTAAATTTACGCTTATAGGCAACATTATAACCTACAGCTCTATAAAATCTAAAAGAGTTATAAGGAACGCCTTAGTATTAAAGCTGTATAGAATGGTCTAAGGAGTTAATATTACTTACGTAATAAGTATAATATTAAAGATTACTACTAATTGATTAAGTAAGCTAAATATCCCGATTATAATATATACTGATTTTTTTTATTATATAAGTGTATTATTAAATTAGGCATTATAAAGGAGAAAAGGCTTATAATTAATATTATAGCACTATAATAGTTATATAAGTAAAGGAAAATTATAGAAATCTAATAGATAGATAGCTATAATAACCTTACTAATGTAATAATAAAAGCCTCCTTAAATAAAAGTCTTAAGACCTTTATAACTAAGAATAAGGCTTAAATCTAAGTAGAAGGTTAGGTAAAGAGACTAGTGTTAAGCGTTAAAGCTAAAGCCAAAGCTGCTTAGAAGGAATTAATTACATAATAAAGAGTTTAAATTTAATAAATCTGAATGCAATTAATTAAGGGACTTTAAGGATGCTCTAGACTAGGAAAAGTTATTTATTTTAGGTAATATTTCTTATATATTGCAACGTTATTGATTTTTGCTTATTTATTGATTTTTACGGATTTTTTATGTGTTTTAGAGCGATTTCTCTTTTTTAATAAAGAGAGAGTTTGCAAGTATTAGAATTTCTTATCTAGAAAATAGAAAGAATATATAATAGCAACTAGGAATTATAGATTATATGCATAATGCGCATGTCCTAATTAGCTGGATTACTATGTTATATAACCTAGGGCAGTACTATAGCCATAATACCACACTTCTGTATTATCCCTCTCTTTTCCCTTTAAATAATTAAAACTATATAAAAATCAGACCTTTGTTACCCCCCTCCTGCGTTATTGCTATAGCATATCGTG
The DNA here is from genome assembly GCA_000222935.2 of Aciculosporium take MAFF-241224. Classification (NCBI taxonomy): domain Eukaryota; kingdom Fungi; phylum Ascomycota; class Sordariomycetes; order Hypocreales; family Clavicipitaceae; genus Aciculosporium; species Aciculosporium take. The sequence continues at coordinate 6,498 of AFQZ01000425.1, forward strand.
CCCCTGTAAAACCATTAAATATAAACACAAATAAAACTTTAGTATAGTTAGAAAATATAATCTATAAATTGTTATACAAAAGCCGGCGAATTTTTATACCCTATTAATATAACTTACAATACTTCTAGCCTGTGATGGATTTGAGCTGGAAGTTCGGATCTATACGGTCAGAAGCTCGGATCCGTACAGGCAGAAGGACGGTTGCCTTATATAAGCTTTACATAAGCAATTCAAGCCCTAAGTAGATATAAAAGGAACATAGAAGTATATATATAAGGTTATAGGAATTAGGCAGACCTTTTCCTTTTTTCTTTCCTTATAAATATTATTCTTATTTAAGTTAATAGATTTATAATAGTATTCTAGCAAGATTATAATATATAATATTCATTCTTTTATTATTTGTCTAGAAACCTTAGCAGATATAATATAGTATACTTATAATAAATAGGATAATAATAAATATAGTGTAATATAATACTACAGCTAACTCAGCTAAGACAAGTGCTATATAGGAACTGCTATACCTTTAATATATAGTAATAGTATAGGAAATAATAAATCAAAATATAGCAAATTAAATTACTAAGCTATAATAATAGCTATAAATAGCATCTGCTTTAGCTATATCTTTTACTACTAATGCAGGTGCTTTAGACATAGGGAGACAGTAAGTAGCCTTAATAAAGGTAAAACTAAAGAGAAAACCCCTTAATATAAGTAACCCTTATAATAAAAATAAGATTAAATACTAGGCTTAGTATAGTCTTTTAGCTTATGAACTAGTAGCTAATAGCGCCTTTATTAGTAATAATTAGGACAAATAGTGCTTTATTTACTAGTACTTATTAGCTTAGATTTAGGTATAAATTATACCCTTTTTTAAGACTAAGGAATCCCTTTGTTTTTCAATAATAAAGTTCTTAATATATTTAGACTTATTATTTATTAACTCTTACTAATAAGAGCAAGCTATTACTAAACTTAACTAGGTTAAATAATAACCAGAAGGAAAATTTAATAATTTTTTTATTCAATTTAAATAGAAACTTATCTTAGTAGGAGGATGTAAATAGGCAGACCCTATAAAATTATCTAAATTACATATAGCTCTAAATAAAAAGATATATAATTACTATATAGGACGTAATATTCCCTATACTAACTACTAAGGAGCAGTAGGGAGCAATCTAAGCTATAGCACCATAGACAGGCCAGACCCCCTTTGGCTTCCTCTTATAATAAAGAGGGAAATGTATAGATAATAAGGGTAAATATTATAGTGTTAATAGGTAGTAGAAAAGCGTATGCTACGTAGGTTTCTAAGGAAACCATATAAATATAACAGGATAATAAGCAGTGCCTACATTATAGTAGCATAAACTACTATATAAAGTCCTACTAGCTCCTCCTAGCATAACCCCTAAAAATAACTATATATATACTAGATATAACTAGTTACTAGTTTAAATTTAAAGTAAAAAAGAAATTAAAAAAAGACAGCCCTTAAGCATAAGGCTTAGTAAGGGAAAAAAAAATAACAAGATACTATTATACTAACTATATATTACAGCTAAGGCATATAAACAGATAAAATAGAAAATAAATACTACTCCTTTTTTATTACTAGTTTTATGTAATAAAATAGCCTTTATTAATATATAAGTAGATAGTAAGTATAATAGCTATACTACTATAAGTAAATCTTTTACACAGAGTATAGGGTTTTCTATATTTCTATTAGCCTAACCTTAAATAATCTAAATAGCTATTTTTATTAAAAAGCAAGGCTAGGATGGCTACTACTAAGGCCTAACTATAATATCTAGGGTTATCTAGTTTACTATTAATATAAATAAATAGAGTTTTCTAGTCTTAGTATATATAATCCTAGGTCTTACCTGGTTATATATCTTAAGAACCCTATGGCTAAAGTAATATAATATTATAATTTATATAGCTTAGGAGTTACTTATAGTTTATTCTTGTTATGGTCTCGCTAGAATGCTACTGCAGAGTTAGTAACTTAAATAAGAATATTATTTATAAAGAGAAAGAGAAGGAAAAGATTTATCTACTTTTAGTAACCCTTTCTTTATAGTTATATATATAACTAGGGCCTAAGCCGCTTGTATATTGCTTATATAAAGCCCTTTGCTTTCTAGCTATATAAATCTAAGCTTTAAGCTTAAATCTATTATATAGCCCCCTTCTTGCCCCTGAGATGCCTTCTCTTAGGCCTGTTATTACTATATATATTACCTTATTATGCCTTATACTACTCTAGTGCTACTATATTTAAAAAACTTTCTAAGGGTTCTTATATTAGCTAAATATAACCTGCTTATTTAACTAATATATCCTATTAATTACCCTATCCTTAGGTATTTCTTACTACTATTATTTTCTTAACCTTATATTCTGCTAAATCTGGATTATCTTTATAAAGCAGGAGTGTTAGGCCTAGTTTAGAATTAGCTAGCTATTATAATAGTAGTAAATTAAAAGCTACCCTCTTAATAAGGTTTATATAAAAAACTAGGTATATTCCCTGTAAAATATTTAAATAAATAGTAAGCAGAGTTAGTATATTTAAGACCTTATATTTTGCCTTTACTTAGTTAAGTTTTTAGCTAAAATGGTTTATCTTTATATAATAAAGATTTAACTATATAAAATCTCTTATTTAATAATGCTTTACTAGGCACTAAGAAATATTTACTATATCCTACTAATATTATTATATAAAGTTAATTATAGCTTATATTATTACTATTCCCTCTTAAATATATTCTAGGAATAATATAAATTTTCCCTTAGGTAAGGTTAGGCTTTTAGTCTTATTTAATATATACTAAACTAGTTTAATATTAAAGCCCTCTAGCACCTAATTTATACTTATACTAGTTACTATAGAGATCTAGTTATTAAGCGCTATTTAATATACTAGTAAATAGTTAGCCTAGTTATACTATAAAAAAGCAATAACTACTTATAAAACTACCTATACCTCTTAATTTACTTGTTTTATACTACTATCTGTTTATAGATAATAGGATGTAAATAGTAGTTACTTAATTCCTACTTAATTATAAAGTATAGTGTAGAAGTAACTAAGCTAATTTAAACCATAATTAGAGATAATCTAGCAAGGGAATTTATAGAAATACTACTAGTAATATTTAAACCGTTTTATATATGCTTTAGCTGCTATACTTATTATTACCTTTAGCTATATATACTTTAAGAGACAGTCTATAATAACTATTAAAAAGCATAGCAATACCTTATTATATACTAAAAGCTTTATTTTAAAATCTATAAAGATTTATAACTAATAATAGTTTACAGCTAGTATAAGCTTTAATAAACCCTAATATAATTATTAGCTCTTATATCTACTAAAGTAATAATAGTTTTATATATACTATACTATATCCTTTAATATTTTATTCTAGTAGTAATCCTTATATAATGCTTAAAAAGTAGTGTTTTGCCCTAAGTAACTTAATATAAGCAAGTTATAAACCTACTATATAAGTAAGGTAGTAAGGGGCTTATAATAAGGTACTTAAAGCTATCTTTAAAATTATAATATTTCTTATATATTTAAAGTTTAGTTTGCTATTTATAACTAGGTTTTTATAAATATAGGAAACTTTTGCTTTACTATTAGTACTACTCTTAGTTAGATTTAGTATAAACTATCCTTAGTAACCCCTTAGTCCTATAGATCTTAAAGCTATTTATTTTAAAATAAATTAAAGCCTAATAGGAGAGGACTTAAAACCTCTAGATTAAAGCCTACTATTATATTTAAATTATTTAGGTTATTCTTATTCCAGTTACCTTTCTCCTTTAGTTTGCCTAGATTAGAACCTGCTATTATATCTAAATTATTTAGGTTATCTTTATTCTAGTTATTACTTTCCTTTAGTTTACTTATTATTTATACTCTAACTAGGTTTATAGTATTAGCTTTTAGCTCTTAAACTATTTTTAATATCCCTTAAATTAGGCAAAATATATAACCTACTAGCTATCCTCCTTTTTTTTAATCTTAGTCTTATTAGGATAAAGTATTTAAATAACCTGCTTATATATTTAGGTAATAGTATAAGTAATAGTTAAAAAGGGATAATATTTCTGCTTATCTTGCTTATCTTTTAAATATCTCCTAAGGGGCTGTAAAATACTCTAGATTTTTATAATTTATAAGGATTATAAATAGCTAGGCTATGCTCCTTAGCTTAGCTAATTATGCCTTTAAGCAGGAAATAATACTAAAGAGCTCTTTATTATAAATTATATAATTCTGCTATATAGCTATTAGCTATACTAAGTAGTATACTACTAGCCTTTATATTCTTTTTAAATTATATTAAAAGAGGCATTTATTTATAGCCTTATTAAAGAAGTTAGCTTTTACTTATATTTTTAAGTTAAAATCCTATTATATAAGGATTAGGGATAAAATAAAGGCAGCTTTAAGTGCTGAAAATGCCTTTTTATATTTTAAGAACTAGTAAAACCTAGTAGCCTTTTTAGTAAGGTTAGTTAAAGGGCTTATAAGGTCTATGAAGTTATTAATAAACTCCTAATAAAAATTTATAAAGCCTAAAAAGCTTTATACCCTATAAACTATTTAAAGGGACTTTTAATTCTAAATAGCTATAATCTTGTTTAAGGCAGGGCAGATAGCCTTTCTAGCTTTTATAATAAAACCTAGGTATTTTACCTTTATAACTATAAATATATACTTATTAATATTTAAGTATAGCCTAGTATATTTTAGTTATTATAAAACCTCTTATACTTTTACTATATAGTCTTTCTTAAAGCCCTTAGTAAAAATAAGAATATTATTTAAATAAGCTATTATAAAGTCTTTTAATATATTTCTTAAGATATTATTAATATATTATTAAAAAGTAGTAAATACCCTTACTAAACTAAAAGGGTAAACCAGCTACTTAAAGAGTTTAAATTATATTTAAAATGCTATTAACTACTTATTCCCTTTAGTAACCTATAGCTTATAAAAGGCTATATAGATATTAAGCTTAGTAAAGTATCTTATTCTAGCTAGGGAGTAAAGGGTCTTTTTAATTAAAGGAAGGGGGTACTTATCTTAAGCTATAACTTTATTTCATACTTAATAGTTTATATAAAATTACTAACCCCCTTTTGCCTTCTTAATAAGTAAGACTAAAGCCCTAGTTAATAAAAAGCTAGCTTATATTTAACCTTTATTTATAAGATTTATAATTTGCTTTTATATCTGTAAGAGCTGCTCCTAAGGTATATTATATAAGGGAGCCTAAGAAAGCTTAGGGTTTATACTATTAGGGTTTTTTTATAAATAAATATAATAATTTATAGTCTTTCTATATAGTAGTAATATATTTGCCTTTTTCTTATTAAATAGGTCTTTAAAATCCTAGAGCTTTTCTAGTAAGCAGTCTAAAAGCGTTCTAACTAGGTCTGGTTTAGGTATAATAATATTAAGTATTATAGTTATATCTTATAAGTTAGTAGCTAAGAACTATATATTTTTTTCTTTTCTTACTACTACTTATTATATTATTTTAATATATATAGAGCTTAATATTATAATTATTAGAGTTACTACCTTCTTAGTAAATATTACTTATACTTAAAAGTTTCCTAATAACTAAACTATAAGTAACTCTTAAGCTATATAAATTATAATATTATATTACTTTAACTATAGGGTTTTTAAGATATATAACTAAGTAAGGCCTAGAATTATATATACTAAGACCAGAAAACTTTAGCTATTTATATTAGTAGTAAACTAGATAACCCTAGATATTATGATTAAGCCTTAGTAATAGCTATTCTAGCCTTACTTTTTAATAAAAATAGCTGTTTAAATTATTTAAGGTTATGCTAATAGGAATATAAGAAACCCTATGCTTTATATAAAAGATTTGCTTATAGTAGTATAGCTATTATACTTACTATTTACTTATGTATTAGTAAAGGCTATTTTATTAAATAAAACTAGTAGTAAAAAAGGATTAGAGTTTATTTTCTTTTCTATCTATTTATATACCTTTTATAGTAATTATAGTAGCTAACTATTATTTTTCTCCCCCTCTTACTAAGCCTTAAGCTTAAGGGCTGTTTTTTTTTAAGTTATTTTTAACTTTAGACCTAGTCTAGGGTATAGTTATATTAACTATATATATATTAGTCTTTAGGGAATGTATAGGGAGAAGTCAGTATGCCTTTAATTAATATCTAGTAACTTTATAGTATAAGCACTATTTATTATTATAATATAATTATATTTCCTTTATTAAAACCTACTTAGCATATATCCTTTACTACTTAAAGGAAAATATAATATTTATATTTATTATTTTTATATTACCTTTCTTATTTTAAGATATAGCTAAAGGGGATTTAGTTATTATATAGTGTTAAGCCTTTAAGTATTTTTTTATTTTATAAGATTTAAGATTAAGAGTAATACTTTATAATTTCTTTACTACTTAAAAGTAGTTTATATAAAGGATATTATATCTTATATAGTATTTTTACATTTTTTTATTTAAAACTATATATAGTTTAAATAGTTTAATAGATTTTACCTAATAGTATTTTCTTATTAAGACTAGCTTTTGCTTAAAGTAAATAAAAAAATTATTAAATTTTTCTTTAAGTTATTATTTAACCTAATTTAGTTTAATAGTAATATACTCTGCCTAATAAGGATTTAGAAATAAGGTGTTAAAATATATTAAGAACTTCTTTAGAGTATAATTAATAGATTTTCTTATTTTAAAAAAGGGTAAAATCTAAGCCTAAACCTAAGTTAATAAGTATTAGTAAATAAAACACTATTTATTTTAATTATTCCTAATAAAGGCGCTATTTGCCTTAAGATTATAAGCTAGAAGGCTTCTTTATACTAAATATTTAATCTAGTTCCCCTTATAAGGGTTACTTATATTAATAGGTTTTCTCTTTAGTTATACCTTTATTAAGGCTACTTACTATCTACTTATACCTAAGGCGCCTGTATTAGTATTAGAAGATATAGCTAAAGTAGATACTATTTATAGCTATTATTTTAGCTTAGTAATTTTACTTGCTATATTCTTATTTATTATTTCTTATACTATTACTATACTTTAAAGGTATAGTAGCTCTTATATAATGCTAGTCTTAGCTAGGTTAGCTATAGTATTATATTATATTATATTTATTATTATTTTATTTATTATAGGTATAACTTTTATATTATATTTATTAAGGTTTCTAGGGTAGATAATAAAAGAATAAATAATATATATTATAGTCTTACTAAAATACTACTATAAAGCTAGTAACTTAAATAAGAATATTATTTATAAAAAAAAAAAGGAAAAGATCTATTTACTTTTAGTAACCCTTTCTTTATAGTTATATATATAACTAGGGCTTAAACTGCTTATATATTACTTATATAAAGCCCTCTGCTTTCCGGCTGTGTAGATCCGAGCTTTGAGCTCGAATCTATTACAATTCTTTAGGAAACCTTTAAGTGTAAGCAATGTCTACTAGGAAGGTAATAACTCTAATAATTATAGTATTAGGTTTAGTATATACTAGGATAGTATAATAAGTAGTAGTAAGGAAAGAAAAAGATATATAGTTTTTAGCTACTAGCTTATAAGATATAACCTTAATACTTAATATTTTTATATCTAAACCAGACCTAGTTAAAATGCTTTTAAACTGCCTACTAGAAGAGCTTTAGGATTTTAAAGACTTATTTAATAAGGAAAAGGTAAATATATTGCTATTATATAGAAAAACTATAGACTATTATATTTAACTATAGAAAAACCCTAATAGTATAAACCCTAAGCTCTCTTAGGCCCCCTTATATAATATACCTTAAGAGTAGCTCTTAAAGATATAAAAGTAAATTATAAATCTTATAAATAAAGGTTAAATATAAGCTAGCTTTTTATTAGCTAGGGCTTTAGTCTTACTTATTAAAAAGGCAAAAGGGGGTTAGTAATTTTATATAAACTATTAGGTATTAAATAAAGTTATAGCCTAAGATAAGTACCCTTTTTTTTTAATTAAAAAAACCCTTTACTCTCTAGCTAAGGTAAGATACTTTACTAAGCTTAATGTCTATATAGCCTTTTATAAGCTATAAATTACTAAAGAAGATAAGTAGTTAATAGCATTTTAAATATAATTTAAACTCTTTAAGTAGCTGGTTTACCCTTTTAGTTTAGTAAGGGTATTTACTACTTTTTAATAATATATTAATAATGCCTTAAAGAATATATTAAGAGACTTTATAACAGCCTATTTAGATAATATCCTTATTTATACTAAGGGCTCTAAGAAAGACTATATAGTAAAAGTATAAGAAGTCCTATAATAGCTAAAATATACTAGGCTATACTTAGATATTAATAAGTATATATTTATAGTTATAAAGGTAAAGTACTTAAGATTTATTATAAAAGCTAAAAAGGCTATTTACCCTAACCTAAAAAAGATTATAACTATTTAAAATTAGAAGTTCCTTTAAATAGTTTATAGGGTATAAAGTTTTTTAAGCTTTATAAATTTTTATTAAGAGTTTATTAATAACTTCTTAAACCTTATAAGCCCTTTAACTAATCTTACTAAGAAGGCTACTAGGTTTTACTAGTCCTTAGAATATAAAAAGGCATTTTAGGCACTTAAAGCTGCTTTTATTTTATCTTTAATTCTTATATAATAGGATTCTAACTTAGAAACATAAGTAAAGGCTAACTCCTTTAATAAGGCTATAGGTAAATACCTTTTTTAATGTAATTTAAAGGGAATATAAAGGCTAGTAGTATACTACTTAGTGTAATTAATAGCTATATAGCGGAATTATATAATTTATAATAAGAAGCTCTTTAGTATTATTTCCTGCTTAAAGGTATAGTTAGCTAAGCTAATAAGCATAGCCTAGCTATTTATAATCCTTATAAATTATAAGAACCTAGAGTATTTTACAGCCCCTTAAGAGATATTTAAAAGATAAGTAAAATAGGTAGAAATATTATTCCTTTTTAACTATTACTTATATTATTACCTAGGTATATACATAGGTTAGCTAAACGCTTTATTTTAATAAAACTAAGATTAAAGTAAGGGGGGACAGCTAGTAGGTTATATGTTTTGCCTAATTTATAAGATATTAGAAATAGTCTAAGAGCTAAGAGCTAATACTATAAATTTAATTAGGGTGCAGATAATGGGCAAGTTAAAGGAGGGTAATAACTAGAATAAGAATAACCTAGATAATTTAGATATAACAATGGGTTCTGGTTTAAAGGTTTTAAGTCCTTTCTTACTAGGCTTTAATTTGTTTTAGAATAAATAGCTTTAGAATTTATAGAACTAAGGTATTATTAAGAATAGTTTATACTAAATCTAACTAAGAGTAGTACTAATAGTAAAGTAAAAGTTTCCTATATCTATAGAAACCTAGTTATAAATAGCAAACTATACTTTAAATATATAAGGAGTACTATAATTTTAAGAATAGCTTTAGGTACCTTATTATAAGCCCCTTACTACCTTGCTTATATAGTAGGTTTATAATTTGCCTATATTAGGTTACCTAGGGTAAAACACTACCTTTTAAGCGCTATATAATGATTACTATTAGGATAAAATGTTAAAGAATATAGCATAGTATATATAAAACTACTATTGCTTTAGTAGGTATAAGAGCTAATAACTATATTAGGGTTTACTAAAACCCATACTAGCTATAAACTACTATTAGTTATAAATCTTAGTAGATTTTATAATAGAACTTCTAGTATATAATAAGGCATTACTATGCTTCCTAATAGTTATTATAAACTGCCTCTTAAAGTATATATAATTAGAGGTAATAATAAGTATAGCAGCTAAAGCGTATATAAAACGGTTTAAATATTACTAGTAGTGTTTTTATAAATTTCCCTATTAGATTATTTCTAATTATAGTTTAGATTAGCTTAGTTGCTTTTAAACTACGCTTTATAAACAGGTAAGTATTAAATAACTACTATTTATATCTTATTATCCTTAAATAGATAGTAATATAAAATAGGTAAACTAAAAGGTATAAGTAGTTCTATAAGTAATTATTGCTTTTTTATAATATAACTAGGCTAACTATTTACTAGTATACTAAATAGCGCTTAATAACCAGATCTCTATAGTAACTAATATAAGTATAAACCAGGCATTAAAGGGTTTTAATATTAAACTAGTTTAGTATATACTAAATAAGACTAAAAGTCTAACTTTACCTAAGGGAAGAGCTGTATTATTTTTAGAATATATCTGGGAGAGAATAGCAATAGTATAAGCTATAATTAATTTTATATAATAACATTGGCAGAATATAATAAATATTTCTTAGCGCCTAGCAGAATATTACTAAATAAGGGATTTTATATAGTTAAATCTTTACTATATTAAGATAAACTATTTTAATTATAAACTTAACTAAGTAAAGGCAAAATATAAAGTCTTAGACACACTAACTTTACTTACTATTTATTTAAATATCCTATAGGGGATATACCTAGTCTTTTATATAAACCTTATTAAGAGAGCAGCTATTAATCCAGTCTTATTATAATAGCTAGCTAATTTTAAACCAGGCTTAACACTCCTACTTTATAAAGATAATCCAGATTTAGTAAAATATAAGATTAAGGAAATAATAGTAGTAAGAAATGCCTAGGGTTAGGGTAATTAATAAGATATATTAGTTAAATAGGCGAGATATATTTAGCTAATATAAGAACCCTTAGAAAGTTTTTTAAATATAGTAGCACTAAAGCGGTATAAGGCATAATAAGGCAATATACATAGTAATAACAGGCCTGCACAAGGGGTAACCTAAATTCCTAACTATAGTCTGCTATATTTAAGTTAAAAAAAAAATTTTTTTTTCTAATAGATTTTTAACAAGTATTAGTATATATATATTAAGAAAAACAAGCCTGGTTTATAAGCTACTACTATAGGGCATATAGTAGTAGCTAAGGAGGTTTAAGAAGAACCCGGATTATACTAAGGTAATATCCTGCTAAATATTAGGGGTTATGCTAGTAGGGGTAATAATAATAACCATAGGGTTATAAGCAGATTTCTAATAGTAGGGCAGCAGGGGCCCTAAGTAAAATGAATTATCTTAATATAACTAATATAAGAATATAGAATAAATAAGGGCTAAGTTCTTAATAATAGCCCTATATAATTCTTTAAGTGTACTAATAAGTTCTCCTATGTTAGTATATTATTATTAAGGCAGAGTAATAATAGAGTTTAAAAAGGGTATAAATATAGACTAAGGGTTTAAGGTTATATCTTAAGAGAATATAGTAGGGCCTATAGCTATAGGTAATAAAGGCATAGCAGAGGCATATAAACAGGCGTTTTTAAGGTAGTATATAATATATTTACAAACATAATAAAATTCTAGAGTTATAACTACTTGTTTTGCTTTTTGCCTATTCTAGGCAGGGATAGTAGGAGTATAAATAGCAGCTTTATAGTAAATAAGATTCTCTATCTTATAAATATAATAGTATAATTAAGGATTTAATGCTAGGAGTTTACAGTCTTATACATAAACTTAGTAAGCTAATTAATATTCCTTATATAACTTATAAGGATCTGGCGTGTATAAAATAGTCCCTTAAATGCTAGTATTATAAATATAGAGTATATATTAATACTCTAACTTAGCTATAAGGGCATACTTCTTATTTCTAAAGTCTCCTATAATAAGGGCATTTCTTATTATATTTAAATAGGCAGGACAAGCAGGATATCTATTAGTAGTAGTGTCTAAGGTAATAACTATAGTAAAAAAGAGAATAAGATTAATTAGAATAGAAAATAAGAGTAATAAGAAGCCTTTTAGGATAGTAATAGGAGTTTATATAAAAATTAAAGGACTATAAGGAGAATATAAAGAGGAGATATATTAGAAAAAGAAAGTAAGAGTTTTATAAAAGAAGAGGACCTAATACTTATACCTAGGAAGGGATGGATGCTTATATAAGTAATCTATATAATAAGGGCAGATGTAACTATAAGTAATCTGAATTATAATAAACTAACAGCAGTATAGACCTAATATTCTAATATATTATAATTAATTTAGATAATATTAGTAAGTGCAAGTACTAGGATTTAGAGAAAGATTAACGTTACTATAGGTCTAAGGATCCTTACACACTGTATACATAAGGTAATTTAGTAAATAATAGTAAGAGTGCATTTAGTTTAGTTTATTTAAGGGAAGAAGACCTTTATAAGGGCAATAAAATAGCAGAAGGGGACTATATAATGGGTTTAAGCTAGAAGCTCGGATCTATATGGTTAAAAGCTCGGATCTATATAGGCAGAAGGATAGTTGCCTTATATAAGCTTTACATAAGTAATTTAGGCCCTAAGTGAATACAAGAGGGACATAAAAGTATATATATAAGGTTATAGGAATTAGGCAGACCTTTTCCTTTTTTCTTTCCTTATGAATATTATTCTTATTCAAGTCACTAGCTTTGCAGTAGCATTCTAGCAAGACCATAACATAGCACTCTTTTAGAGATTATTACTATATAATTCTAGTATTTCTCTATACTAAAAGCTAGTAAAAAAAACCTATTACATTAAAAATCGATTTTTACTCTTTACTATAAGTATCCTATATAATATTGCCTTAGTCTAGTAATAAATATATATCTAGAATAGTAATATTATTAAGAGGTCTAGTATTTATAATAACTTAACCTTTTTTAGTTTTCTTTATATCTCTTTAAATAATAAAGCTAGGGCAGGCTATAAGTGCTAGCTTTATTAACTAAAATATCCTACTTACTAAGTATATAGTATTATAGATTTTAGTAAATTTCTCCTAGTTTTTATGCCTAAGAGGGTATTTTCTTACTAGCTTAACCTAATTCTACTAGCTGTTAATAAAGTTAATTTTTATTTTATCTTCTTTTAGCATTAGTACTACTTCTTTATTATAATAAATATTATACTTATTAGTTAGATCTTATAGCTTAGTAGCTACTTCTAGGTTAATATTAGTAATTTACACTTTAAACTTATTTTTAATAAAAGGTATATTCTCTAAGCAAGATACTTTATATAATAAAATACCTTTATTAATAACTTTAGGATTTAGGTTATTATTAAATTTTTCTGGACTCTTTTTTATCTTTTTTATCTTAATATCTTTACTAAAAAATACTATATACTAGTAAATATCTAGAATAGTAAAGTTTAAATTAAGGCTTATAGCTATCTTAAGTTAACCTACCTTACTATTCTGCTTAATCTATATAGCCCTATTAGAGTTATTTATTACTAGTATCCTTTTCTTATCTCCCTAGTTAAGAATATTATTTAGAAAGATAGAATTAGATAATATATATATATTCATATACGCTAGGTAGCTAGAGCCACTAACTAGTCCATCAACTAACTTCTTAATATAGGAAAAACCCTAAGATGGGGAGAAAACCCATATTCTTCTATATAGCTCCTGCTAAGCCTCTGGTATAGAGTCTTTATTATTTCCAACCATTAGTATAAGATATCTGCCAGTTCCCCGGAACTGCAGATAATAATAGAAGTGTGGTTATGCTTTATATAAAAGGTTAGTATGTTAGTAAAAACCCCCTATAAGCACCTCCCCTCCTAGTCCGGCTCTTCCTCCTTTATCCTATTGTTTCCGTTGCCTTTAGTCCCTTTCTTAGCCTTGTTATTATATATCTACTATGCCTTACTAAGCTCCTCTGCTAACCTGTACTGCTGAAGTCGCCTAGTTAAAAACACCCACTTTATGATATTTAGTACTAGCTTCTTATTGTTAAGTGCTGCCCTAAGTTCCTGTGGATCTCTTATTATGGGCACTACTAAAATCGGTTTTAAATGGTTATATTCTAGGCATAACAGGATAAGGTGGTAAATATCCTTGTTTCCTCCCTAGTATTAATATATTAGTAAAGTTACCTTAGGCACTTATCTGTTATAAAGGAAGGCATTTAGCCCTATTTTTTCTGTTTAAAGCTAAACTAAAGCTATAGATTTATGCTTAAGCAGGCTATTATAGAGCTTTACTATCTTTTTTATGCTCTTAAAGTTAGGTTCCTTGTCTGCTACTATTACTTTTGCCTGTCCTCTTCTTACCTAAGCCTTATGCCTTTACTAAATCTACTGTTTTTCCCACTTCCTCTCTAATTCCTGTCTGGCTATAAGGCTGCTAGGGAGGGGGGGGGGGGCATTAGGAAATGCCTTATAGTGATTACATCAGCGGCCTCTTCCTTAGTGTTATAGCTATAATGCTATTAAATTACAGGCCTACTATATCTTCTTGCTTATGCTACTATCCTTAAGTCTTTAGTAGAATCGTTATTTAATATAATTAAGGTATAGATCTACCGGCAGTACTGCTACTTCTGTCTCTAAGAGTGTTACTAGCGTTGCCTTATATGCCCCTATAACCCGCCTTAAGCATTTATTCTGTTCCCTTATAAATGCCTTTACTACCCCCTGTACTACCCCTTCTAGCTTGCTACAGGTGTAGTATATCCCAGCTCTATAGGCTATTATGCTTCTTATTACCTATATATAAAGGTATCTTATATACTCTAGTTGGCATCCCTACGTAGATGCAGCTAGTGCTGTAAGTACTAACTTCTACTATAACAATTTAGCATTTACCTTCTTTATATAGATTAACTAATAAAGCTTTTAGTAAATCCAAACCCCTAGGAATCGCACTAATTGTGTCGGTTGTATTATTGCTTTTTGAGGTCGGATTGTTATTATAATCGCCTGCCTCTTCCTTATAAAGTATATTAGCTTGCTTTTCCCTGGGTTAAACCTTAGCTTATACTCCTTTAACTACTCCTTATATATTCTCTAGGCTCTTTCTAGTTATACTTTTATCTCCCTTCTGCTGTTTTTCTATATACTATAATGTTTATATTATCTAAGAACCCTAATGTTAATGTTAATTCCGCTGCTACTAGTCTTTAATATAGTAGTATAATATAGAGCAGGAAGAGGATAGGAGACGCCGGCGACCCTTGCAGAACCCTTGCAGTGACTTGGATTTCCTTAGTAATACGTCCGTTAAACGCTAATTATGCTCTCCTTTCTAACGTAAAGCCCTGTGCCTATCTGGCCATCTACCCTAGCAGTCCTAACTCCTTTATAGTATGGATTAATCATTTATAGCTAATAGTGTCGAACGCCCTGGTATTATTATTATTATTCATGTACGCTAGGTAGCTAGAGCCACTAACTAGTTCATCAACTAACTTCTTAATATAGGAAAAACCCTAAGATAGGGGAGAAAACCCATATTCTTCTATATAGCTCCCGCTAAGCCTCTAGTATAAAGTCTTTATTATTTCTAACCATTAGTATAAGATATCTACTAGTTCCCTAGAACTGCAGATAATAACAGAAGTGTAGTTGTGCTTTATATAAAAGGTTAGTATGTTAGTAAAAACCCCCTATAAGCACCTCCCCTCCTAGTCTGGCTCTTCCTCCTCTATCCTGTTGTTTCTATTGCCTCTGGTCCCTTTCTTAGTCTTATTATTATATATCTACCACGCCTTACTAAGCTCCTTTGCTAACCTGTACTGCTGAAGTCGCTTAGTTAAAAGCACCTACTTTATAATATTTAGTGCTAGCTTCTTATTATTAAGCACTGCCCTAAGTTCCTATAGATCTCTTATTACAGGCACTGCTGGAATTAGTCTTAGATAGTTATATTCTAAGCATAACAAAATAAGGTAGTAAATATTCTTATCTTCTCCCTAGCATTAATATATTAGTAAAGTTACCTTGGGCACCTGTCTATTATAAAGGAAGGTATTTAGCCTTATTTTTTCTGTTTAAAGCTGAACTAAGGCTGTAGATTTATACTTAAGCAGGCTATTATAGAGCTTTACTATCTTTTTTATACTCTTAAAGTTAGGTTCCTTATTTACTACTATTACTTTTGCCTGTCCTTTTCTTACCTAAGCCTTATGCCTCTGCTAGATCCACTGTTTTTCCCACTCTCTCTCTAATTCCTATCTAGCTGTAAGGCTACTAGGGAGGGGGGGGGGGGCATTAGAAAACGCCTTATAGTAATTATGTCAGCAGCCTCTTCCTTAGCGTTATAGCTACAATGCTATTAAATTACAGGCCTGCTATATCTTCTTGCCTATACTACTATCCTTAAGTCTTTAGTAAAATTATTATTTAATATAATTAAGGTACAGATCTACTAGTAGTACTACTACTTCTATCTCTAAGAGTATTACTAGCATTGCCTTATATGCCCCTATAACCTGCCTTAAGTATTTATTCTGTTCCCTTATAAATGCCTTTACTACCCCCTGTGCTACCCCTTCTAGCTTGCTATAGGTGTGGTATATCCTAGCTCTATAGGCTATTATGCTTTTTATTACCTGTATATAAAGGGATCTTGCATACTCTAGTCGGCATTCCTACATAGACACAGCCAGCGCTGTGAGTGCTAACTTCTGCTGTAATAATTTAGCATTTACCTTCTTTATATAGGTTAACTAATGAAGCTTCTAGTGAATCCAAACCCCTAGGAATCGCGCTGATTGTATTGGTTATATTATTGCTCTTCTAAGTCAGATTGTTATTATAATTGCCTGCCTTTTCCTTATAAAGTATATTAGCTTGCTCTTTCCTAGGTTAAACCTTAGCCTATACTCCTTTAACCACTCCTTATATATTCTCCAGGCTCTTTCTAGTTATACTTTTATCTCCTCTGCTGTTTTTCTATATACTATAATATTTATATTATTTAAGAACCCTAATATTAACGTTAATTCCGCTGCTACTAGTCTTTAATATAATAGCGTAATATAAAGCAGAAAGAGAATAGAAGACGCCGGCGACCCTTGTAAAACCCCTGTAGTGACTTAGATTTCCTTAGTAATACGTCTGTTAAACACTAATTATGCTCTCCTTTCTAACGTAAAGCCCTGTGCCTATCTGGCCATCTACCCTAGTAGTTCTAACTCTTTTATAGTGCAGATTAATCGTTTATAGCTAATAGTATTAAACGCCCTAGTAATATCCAGCTATAGTAATAATGCTATCCCCTAGTAATGCCACGCTGTCCTTATAACCTCTTTTAGCATGCTTAGTGCTACCTCTGTTAATCTGCCAGCTTTATTGCCCATTTATATATTTAGTAGTATATAGCCTTCCTTTACTATAATAGTAATCCTCCTTATAATAGCTCCCTTAATCACTTTGCTTATTATATTTAATAGTAATATTAGCCTCTACCCCCCCGGTCTGCCTAACTCCTTAGGGGACTTTCTAGGTTTATATAGAACTACCACCTTTGCTTGTTAGAAGAAGGCCAGATGATATCCCAAACCATAGCAAGCATTTATAAGGCATGTTAAACATAATATTAGGGCCGCTCTACATAGCTTAAGAAAACCTATTAGCAGCTTATCTAGTCCTAGGGCTTTTTAACTTGCTATATTCTTTATAACCTCTTTAATTTTCTCCTCTATAAACACAGAAACTACCTGATTATTATTATAATATCTTATCCCCTCCTCTGCCTCTGGACCTAAAGCCCTAGCCGTGGATAGAGGGAAGAACCTCTCTGCAAATACCCTTGCCTTACCCTTGTATATAACCTTTACTATCTCCTCCCTGCCGTTATCTCCTAGCTAGGTTAGTAGTAAGACCTATTGCCTTTTAGGAGGAAGTCTACTCTATAGCTAGGCCTAATGCTTTAGGGTCTAAAGACTCCCTTTAGACCTAGATAACTTACTAACTGCCTATTACTAGCTACTTTTCTTCTCCTTTAAGATAATATAATTCTGTTTTTTTATAGCTTCTATTAAGGCCTGTTATGCTTCCTGTGTCTGTTATTACTGCCACTGCCTATTAGCACATCTTGCCTTTACTATTACGTCCCTTACCCTTTTATTCCACTAAGGCTATAGTTTGCTATTGTTATGGTCTAGCTAATGTGCAACTGCAGTATTAGTGACTATGAATGAGAATAATCTTCTTAGGAAAGCAGAGAAGGAAAAGATCTGCAATCCTTCCAGAACTCCTGCTTTTATAGCTTATCCCCTCTACTATTATATAGCCTAAGTAAAGAGGCCAGAGTATGATAGACCTGAATACATATAGGGTCTGATTCGCTAGTATAAAGCTTGAGTTAAGAGGCCAAATTAGAGTATGTTAGTATGTGCGCCTAACTTGTATTGCTCGTATAGCTTGTAAAGTCTGGCTTTTATAATGTGGTTATTCTTCTGATTATAAAGATCTAAGCCTAAAGCTTGAATCCATTACATAGCCCCCTTCTTGCCGCTAAAACGCCGTAATAGTGACGAAATATAGGCCCCCCTCTCTATTGCATTCTTCCCTAAGCTCCCCTAGGTATATATAGACGCCGGTTTGACGTATAACCCACCTTTAACCGGTTGTCTTGCTAACCAGATGTGGGTCGCCAGCCCCCTGTATTTTTAACGTCTGCATAATAATATAAACTCAGTCCCCGGATTCTCTTACATTGTCTTTTGTCGTCCCTTCTTTATTAACTGTCTTGCTTTTATTAACTCTTTTGTTTGTGCCTGTTTCGGGAATATAGTTATTTTTCTTTCCTATAAAACGTTTTCTTGTTTCCTATAATATTATACCCGTTCGCATATAAGTTAAATTTCCCTAGTATAATTTATAGTGTCCGGTTGCTAATAGTTTTAATGTAAAAAGCATATCTGCTGCAGCAGGAGCTCCCCTGCTACCCCCCTTAAACTGTATATATAGCAGTCTTGTTGTAATAGGTAACTCAGACAACGAGGATACCGCTAGCGCTGTTAAATATAAGGTGTTCTGCATTTATTGCGTAAACGACCTTCGTGTCCGCAGGGAGGCTGAATACCTCCCTAACCCTTATGGCCGTGCCTACTACGCTTATTAGGCAAGTTGCAGGAGTTGTCTCTAGGAAAGGGAGCTCTTATTAGTAAACCCTAAGTTGCAGCGGACTATTAAGAATATACACCGACTTACTGCCACTAGGCGCGCGATTAAAGTCCTGGCTGTGCCCGCAGCGCCGGGGCGTAGGGCTACCCAGGCTATTCTTATAGCTGAATTTGTTTATACTGGGCGTCGTTTTGAGGACGCTCTTAGAGCTGCCTGTGCTGCTGCCCCTGCTGCTGTTGCTGCCCCGAGCCTCCCCCCCGCTGTCTCCTCTGGTCCCCTTGTCACGCCTGTTGCCCCTATAGTAACAATAAATATGCTATAGGCTGCTAATTTATTAGTTGAAATGCGCTAACTTTAAGGCACTCTTATAGAGAGCACTGCGGCCAGCAGATGCCTCCTAGAACATGCCGGGGCTCTTGCTAACCATCCCCCTCCCTTATTTAAGCAGTCCGCCCTTAGGACTACCTCTCCCTAGCCTCTCTCTAGGGATAAGAGTTTTATTAAGACTCCCTGTCCCCCTCGTTCCTTTAATCCTCCCTTAACCCCCCCTCCTCCCTCTAGAGATAGCTCCTATAGGGGTATTAATAATATTATAACCAATGCTAACTAGGAGGCCGATTAGGAGGAGAATCGCGCCCGAGTGGCATGAAAAGCGAAGCAAAAGCGCCTCCATAAGGAGGCCAAAGAGCGAAAGAAGCGGTAATAGCTGCGTGTTCCTTTTTTTTTTTTTTTTTTTTTTTTTTTTTATTGTATAGGTTCGGACTCGGTCCATTTTTTGTAGAATTTTGTAGATTAAATCTAGTTCGCCCTCCGTTTGGGCCCGTTATGGCTATATACGTCACCCTATTATGCTTTAAATCTCTCTAGTGCTGCTGTCTCTAGGAAACTTTCTAGGGGCTCCTATGTTAGCTGGGTGTACCTAACCTATTTGACTAGTATATCCCGTTGGTTTCCACAACCTTGTGCGTTTCTTACTGCTAATATCTCTTTTACTTTGTATTCTACTAACTCTGGATTGTCTTTATGCAATAAGAGTGTTAGCCCTGGTCTAAAATCCGCTAGTAGTTGTGATAAAAGCGGGTCGGATATGGCCCTCTTTATTAAGTCTATATGAAAGACAGGGTGTATGCCCCGTAGGACATTAAGTCAGATAGTAAGTAGTGTTAGCGTGTTTAAAACCTAATATTTTGCCTTAACCCAGTTAAGTTTCTGGCTAGGGCGATTAGTCTTAATATAGCGCAGATTTAACCACATAAAGTCTCCTGCCTGGTATTGTTCTGCTAGTCATTAGGAAGCATTTGCTGCATCCTGTTGTTGTTGTTATGTAAAGTTAATTGCTGCCTAGGCTAGTGTCGTTCCCTCTTAGAGATATTCTAGGAATAGTACGGCTCTCTCTTTGGGTAAAGTTAGACTCTTAGTTGTGTCCGATACTCGTTGAATTAGCTTAATATTAAACCCCTTTAGCGCCTAGTTCGCGCTCAGCCTGGTTACTATAGACGTTTGGTTATTAAGCGCCATTTGGCAAGCCGGGAGATAATTGGCCTAATCATGTTGTGAAAAGGCAATAACTACTTAGAGGACTGCCTGTATCTCTTAGTTTACTTATTCTGTTCCGCTATCTATCTAAGGGTAATGTGATGTAAATAATAGCTGTTCTATACCTACCTTCTTATAAAGCGTGGTCTAAAAACGGCTGAGCTAATCCGATCTGCGGTCAGAGATAATCTGATGGGGAAACCCATAAAATCGCTATTAGCAGTGTTTAAAGCGTTCCGCGCATGCCTTAGCCGCTATACTCGTTATTGCCTCCAACTGTACGTACTTAGAGAGGCGATCCGTAATAACCATTAGGTAGCATGGTGACTCCTCATTGCATGCAGGGAGATTAGTTATAAAATCCACTGATATCTATGACTAGTAACGGTCTGCTACCGGTATAGGTTTTAAAAGCCCCTGTTAAAGTTGTTGACTCTTTCTCCTACTATAATAGTGGTAATTCTATACAAACTGTGCTATGTCTTTTAATATCCTATTTTAGTGATAGTCTCTCTATAATGCCTGGAAAGTAGTATTCCTCCCTAGGTGACCTAACATAGGCAAGTCGTAAACCCGTTGTATAAGCAATGTAATAAGAGGCTTATATTAGGGAATCTAGAGCCGCCCCCGGAATTATAGTGCTCCTTAGGCGTTTAATGTGTAATCCGCTATCTGAGATTTAGTCCCTGCGGAGGCGGGAAATTTCCGCTCTGCTGCCCAAACTGCTACTAATTTTATGCCATATGAGCCATCTATAGCGACTCCCTAATTCCATAGATCCTAAAGGTGTTCATCCTGAAAGAGGTTAAAACCTTGTGGTAACGGCCCTGCTAAATCTGTGCTGACAACGTCTTGTGTGATTATTTTATCCGGATTGTCATCATCCTGGTCACCATCCTCCTCCAGCTCGGCCGTTATTTGCACTCCTACTGGGGATGTGTCGCCCGTATCTAGGCTTTGGACCGGACGTACAATGCACCCTATAGGACGGCTCCCCTGACCTTGATCTTGCTCCCGTTAAGAGAGAGCATCTGGCCTACCTGCCTGTGTACCTAGATGATATTAGAGGTGAAAATTAAAAAGAGATAATGTTTTAGCCCATCTTGCCTACCTTTCTGACATCTCTTAAGGAGCTGTAAAATATTCCAGATTTTTATAGTCAGTAAGAATTATAAACGGTTGGGCCATACTTTGCAGTTCTGCCAACCACGCCTTAAGATAAGAAATAATGCTATAGAGCTCCTTGTTATAAATTGTATAGTTCTGTTACGCTGCCGTAAGTCGTGCTGAGTAATATGCAATAGGCTGCCATACACCCTTCGGATCGTATTGTGAAAGGCATCTGCCTATTGCTTTATTAGAAGAATCAGCTTCTACTCGCGTCTCCAGGTCGGGGTCCCATTGCGTAAGAATTAGGGATGATATAAAAGCTGTCTTAAGCGCCTGGAATGCCTTCTTACGTTTAGGAGTCCAATGGAACCTAACTGCCTTCTTAGTAAGGTCAGTAAGGGGCCCTGCTAGGTCTGAGAAATTATTAATAAATTCCCGATAAAAATTCACAAAGCCTAGGAAACTCCTTACTCTACGTACTAATTAGGGTGACTCCTAGTCCCGAATAGCCGTAATCTTCTCTAGGTTAGGACAGACAGCTTTTCCTGCTTCCACAATAAATCCTAAGTATTTTACTTCCTAGACCATAAACGCACACTTATTAATGTCTAAGTACAGCCTGGCTTGTTCCAACCGGCGTAGAACTTCTTGTACTTTTTCTATATGGTCCTTCTTTAAACCTCTGGAATAAATAAGAACATTATCCAAGTAAGCCATTATATAATCTCCTAATGTATCCCCTAACGCATTATTAATATAACGCTGAAAAGTAGCGGGCGCCCTGGCTAAACTAAATGGGCAAACCAGCCACTTAAATAATCCGAACCTGGTCCGAAATGCAGTTAGGCCTTCGTCCCTCTATACAACCTGTAGTTTATAAAAAGCTATGCGGACATCAAGTTTAGTAAAATATCTTACCCTGGCTAAGGAGCAAAGCGTTTCCTTAATTAAGGGGAGAGAATATCTATCCTAGACTGTGACTTTGTTTAGTGCTTAATAGTTAACATAAAACCGCTAACCCCCCCTAGCTTTCTTAACTAACAGGACTAGAGCTCTAGCTAAGGAAGAGCTAGCCTGGATCTAACCTTTATCCTGAAGGTTTATGATTTGTTTCTGAATTTCTAGAAGCTGTTCCTAAGGCATATTATACAAGGGGGCCTAAGGGAGCTCTGGCTCTGTCCTATTAGGGTTTTTCCGCAGCCGAATGTAATGGTCTGCGGTCCCCTGGTGTAGCAGTAACGCATTTGCCTTTTCTTTATTAAATAAGGCTAGGAAATCCTGGAGCTCCTTAGGTAAGCGGTCTATTAGGGCCTGAGTAGGATCTGCTATGAGTGTAACTGTTAGTATAGAGGTTATATCCCGTAAGCTAGTAGCTAAGAACTGTATATCCGTTTATTTCTTTGCTACTGCTTGTTGTGCTATTCCCCTATAAACAGAGCCTAATATTTCCGTTATTAGATTATTAGTTTTCCTTGTAGTTATTGCCTGAACCTGAAGATTTCTTAAAGAACGGACTATAAGAGATTCCTGTGCAGCGTGAATTTCAATATTATATTGTTTTAACTAAGGGGTCCCTAAGATGCATAAACAGGTAAGTCCTAGTATTATATATGCAGAAACTGGGAAACTCTATCCATCCACGTCGGCCACAAATCGGGTAAACCTGGATATCTTCATAGGACCCTGATAGAAACCCTTTCGGCCCTGTTTTTTAATAGACACGGCTGTTTGTATTTGTTGTGGTTGGGCTAAATTAATCATAGGAAATCCCATGCGTTGTGCAAAGGATTCGCTTACAGCAGCATAACTATTACAACTATTATCCACTTATGCATTAGCAAAGGCTTCCTTGTTAAACAAAACTGGTATTAAAAAGGGAGTTAAGTTTATATTTTTCTCTATCTGTTTGTAAGCGCCTTTGCCTACGGGTAGTATTTAGTAAGACAGCTTTTTGCCTTTTTCTTTCCCCTTGCCAAGCCTTAAGCTTAAGGGCTGTCTTTTTCCGATTTCTTTCCCACTTTAGATTCTGCTTAGGCGCTTGTTATCTCTACAACGCAAATGTTAGAATCCGGACAATGCACTAGAAGGAGGCAGCAAGCCTTTGCCCGGTGACTAGTGGTACCGCAATGCAGGCATTAGTTATTATCTCTGCAAGCCTGCATTGTTTCCGCTAATACCCACTTAGCACAGGTTTTGCCTGCGTTTTAGTGCCCTGTGGAAGACATAACGTTTACTCCTATTATCTGCATATCCCTATCCTTTTTGTAAGACATACCTAAAGGGAATCTAGTTTGTCCTTTGTGTTTAGTTTTTAATTGTTCTTCCAGGTTATAAGACTTAATATTAAGGGCAATACCCTAAAGTCTTGCCACCGCCTGTTTGTAATCAGTATAGGGAATATCCCGCCCTACATAGCAATCGCGCATTTTTTTATTTAAAGCCATGTGTAGCTTTAATAATTTAATAAAATCCGCCTATTTACGTCCTCTAGCGAGAACTAATTTTTGTTTAAAACGGATAAAAAAATCATTAAATTTTTCGCCTAAGCGTTGTTCCACTTAATTAAGTTTAGTGACAGCGCGTTCCTATTAATAAGGGTCTATAAATAAGGAGTCAAGATATCCTAAAAAATTATCTGAAGAGTAACCAAGGGTTTCTCCAGCCTTAAAGAAAGGAGCGACCCGGGCCCTAACCTTAGCCGACAGATATTGGTATATAAAACACTATTTATCCTAAGCGCTCCTGATGAAGTTGCTATTAGCTTGCAGTTTATGAGCTAAGAGGTTACGCTATGCCTGGTATTTAATTTAATTCCCGTCATACAGGTCACCTATATTAAGGGGCTTTTTCTTGGGTTTTTTCTCTATTAGAGGATCTCTCTGTTGTCTGCCTGCGCCTAAGGCGCCTGCACCCCAGGTAAAGGGTGTGGCCAAAGTGGTTGCAATCCTAAGCTGCTTAGATAGTGTTGCAACTTGGTTAGTAGTGTCCTGGTTTATCTGCTTGTGTATAGCTACAATATGTCAAAGCCTTATTAATTCCTACATAGCGTCTATCCCTGCTAAATCGCCTGCTGTATCGGGCTGTATTGTGCCCTATTGTGTTTCATTTATATTGAATGTTACCTCTCTGTAAAACCTGTAATGGTTTTTTAAATAAAGACAAAAAGAAGAAGATTATATGTTATAGTCTAGCTAATGTGCAACTGCAGTATTAGTGACTATAAATGAGAATAATCTTCTTAAGAAAGCAGAGAAGGAAAAGATCTGTAATTCTTCTAGAACTCCTGCCTTTATAGCTTATCCCCTTTACTATTATATAGCCTAAGTAAAAAGGCTAGAGTATAATAGACCTGAATACATATAGGGTCCGATTCGCTAGCGTAAAGCTTGAGTTAAGAGGCCAAATTAGAGTATGTTAGTATGCGCGCCTAACTCGTATCGCTCGTATAGCTTGTAAAGTCTGGCTTCTGTAATGTGGTCATTCTTCCGATTGTAAAGATCCGAGCCTAAAGCTCGAATCCATCACAGCTATGCCCTTAAGGTTGCTTAGGTGCTGCTGTATTAGCTATCTCTATAAGCTATTAGGTAAGCTACTGTGTATAGTTATTAATTTCTTGCCGGTTATATAGCAGAAGCTCTAACCCCTTCTTTCTAAGCCTGTTTAAAGCCTCTGCTATAATAAGGTTCTTATCTGCTGTCCTCTAACCCTAGACTAACCCTAGGCTATTACTTAATTCCTTGTTTGTCCTAATGCTAATAAGCTAGGGCATATGGTTGGATCTGGCGATTTCTACTAGCCTAATGAATTTAACACTAACGTTATAGGTGGTCCATATATGGTTAATAGTGCTATCCCTACTACTATGTTCTCTTCTTATTACTTCTCTAAATGGCATAGCTAGGCCGAGTTACCACCTCGTTATAAATTCTAATATCTTATTATGCCCCGGAGATATTTAGCTAAATCTGTCCTATAAGGGGTAATATTAGTTAAAGTCCCCTATAAACACACTCTAGCCCTTTGCCTAGGTATTAGCAAAGTGTTATAAAGGCGTCTGCTACTCCCTTTTATAAGCCAGGGAATAGATATTATATATCTTTACTTTATATAGCTTAATACTATACTAATCCTTCCCCCTCCCTATAGTCTAAAGTCCTGTCTTAACCTTTTAGTATATATAAATTACTATTTTTCTGCTATATATTGCTAATATATAGTGTTCTTAAGATAGATTTAGTAGTATACTATTATAGCCTCCTAGTTCCTAGATAGCTATTACCTTAGGGCTAACGTTATGCCCTAACGCCAGATGTACTAGATTGCTTTTCTTCTGTGTATTCCAGTATATAACCTTAATTATATACTCTATTATATGCTTTAGAGCACCCTGGTTGGGCTAGCTTTGGTATTGTTTAGCCCTTTAGTTAGTTGTAAAAAGGCTAGCATTATGCCTTTCTCTGCTAGTCTCTGTTGTCCTGATCTTAGCTTGTAGGTTTGTCTTATAGAAGGGCCCCTTAGTTATATACTCCTTTCTCTTAGCTACCTCTCTATTAGTCCCCTGGTTTCTTCTCCCTAATAACCCTTGCCTGTGGTAGCTGTTGCGACCTCCGACTAATAGTTATAGAAGAATAGCGGCCTTATAGCATAAGCCTCCCTGGCCTACTGCTATCTCTTATTGCTTACTAAGCATAGTCAAGACCATGCTGGATATGCCCCTGTATAATTTAGGCATTTCTCCCGTACCTTGCCTGTTAATATTAGGCAAGTTCTTTCTCCCTTAGGGTGTTTTTTGGCAGCATACCTGCCATATCTTGCTTCCTCCTTATAGTATCTAGTAATATATCTAATCTTATAGTAGTTATAATATTGCTTTAGGTGGATTATCTTATTATATAGCTTAGTATTAAAAATCTCTGCTTAGTATACTATTCCCCCATAGTATAGTCAGTTCGCTACCTTAGTGCCCTTAACACTAACCACTAATAGTGCCCTTATTACTATTCCTCTTAGCTTTTATACCATTATCTTTACTATATTTAATCTATTTTCCTTTTTAATATTCTTCCTTATATCCTTAATCGCAATATGGTTTGTTAATTATATTAGAAATCCCTTAATAATTACACTAAACATCTTCCTATTTACTTCCGCCTTAGGTCTAAAGGCAACTCCCACCTAGGCCATGTTTTCCTTTTATTTCCTCCCTGCTTCTGTAAATATAATAACTATGTCTTTACTCTATAATCAGCATACTACTACTACCTTCTCTATGCTAATAGTGCTATTTACTGCTTTTATAATCTCTCCTAGCAATCTGTTCCTAACTACCTTACTAATAGTGCTTCCCTTTACTAGTGCTTCCTAGTAATAGCAGGCTGGTATTGCCATACCCTCCGTTCGGGCTAAAGGTATTGTTATATTCTGCCCTATAACTCCGTAAGCCGCAATATTTACCTAAGTCCCCCTAACTACTAATCTAGTCCTATAAACAGCCTTTATTGCCTTCTTAACTGCCTTCTTAATTGTGGTTTCTACTCTGCTACTAACCGCTTCTATAATTAAGGCCTGTAGGCCTCCTATATTAGTTCTTGCTTAGGCTATCTCCCCTTCTGTATCTATAGTAATTTATATAAAAGTTCTAATAGAAACCTATATTTCTATTATTTCTGCCTTTAGGATAACTTTTATTATTAATTCCTTTAGTAATTTTATTTTATTCTTTAGTTTTTCTTACACTGCTATTACTTTAGAATTCTCTCCTTAATATTATGTTTCTTCCTGGGTAGTGCCTTATCCTTTATTAGTTATAAATCCATATGAAAATTCGTTAATTATTACATCTCTTGCGCCGCTTACTCCCCTTGCGCAATACGCCATTGCTAGGGGGGGTAATTAATAATAAGGAATCCGATTCTATGCTTCTTTTCCGTTTTAGGCGTAATACCACGTCGTATCCGCGGTGTTGTCCTTTTCTTGTTGTTTGCAGACTGATAATACCTTAGGACTTCGAACGCCCTAGTAATATCTAGCTATAGTAATAATGCTATCCCCTAGTAATGCCACGCTGTTCTCATAACCTTTTTTAGTGTGCTTAGTGCTACCTCTGTTAATCTGCCAGCCCTGTTGCCTATCTGCATGTCCGGTAGTATATAGCCTTCCTTTACTATAATAGTAATTCTCCTTATAATAGCTCCCTTAATCACTTTGCCTATTGTGTTTAATAGTAATATTAGCCTCTACCCCCCTGGTCTGCCTAACTCCTTAGGGGACTTCCTAGGTTTGCATAGAACTACTACCTTTGCTTATCAGAAGGAGGCCGGATGATATCCTAAACTATAGTAAGCATTTATAAGGCGTATTAAACATAATATTAGGGCTGCTTTATATAGCTTAAGGAAACCCATTAGCAGCTTGTCCAGTCCTAGGGCTTTTTAACTTATTATATTCTTTATAACCTTTTTAATTTCCTCCTTTATAAACACAGGAACTACCTGATTATTATTACAGTATCTTATCCCCTCCTTTGCCTCTAGACCTAGAGCCCTAGCTACAGATAAAGGGAAGAACCTCTCTGTAAATGCCCTTGCCTTACCCTTATATATAACCTCTACTATCTCCTTCTTACTATTATCTCCTAGCTAGGTTAGTAGTAGGACCTGTTGCCTTTTAGGAGAAAGTCTACTCTATAGCTAGGCCTAACGCTCTAGGGTCTAAAGACTCCCTTTAGACCTAGATAACTTACTAACTGCCTATTACTAGCTACTTCTCTTCTCCTTTAAAATAATATAATCCTGTTTTTTTATAGCTTTCATTAAGGCCTGCTATGCTTCCTGTGTCTATTGTTACTGCTACTGCTTATTAGCATATCTTGCCTCTGCTATTACATCCCTTACCCTTTTATTTTACTAAGGCTATGGTTTGCTATGCCCTTAAGGTTGCTTAGGTGCTATTGTATTAGCTATCTCTATAAGCTATTAGGTAAGCCACTGCGCATAGTTATTAATTTCTTACTAGTTATATAGCAAAAGCTCTAACCCCTTCTTTCTAAGCCTATTTAAAGCCTTTGCTATAATAAGGTTCTTATCCGCTGTCCTTTAACCCCGGACTAACCCTAGGCTATTGCTTAATTCCTTATTTATTCTAATGCTAATAAGCTAGGGCATATGGTTAGATCTAGCGATTTCCACTGGCCTAATAAATTTAATACTAACGTTATAAGTAGTCTACGTATGGTTAATAGTGCTATCCCTGCTACTATGTTCTCTTCTTATTACTTCCCTAAACGGCATAGCTAGGCTGAGTTACTACCTTATTATAAATTCCAACATCTTATTATGCCCTGGAGATGTTTAGCTAAATCTGTCTTATAAGGGGTAATGTTAGTTAAAGTCCCCTATAAATACACTCCGGCCCTTTACCTAGGTATTAGTAAAGTGTTATAAAGGCATCTACTACTCCCTTTTATAAGCTAGGGAATAAATGTTATATATCTCTACTTTATATAGCTTAATACTACATTAATCCTCCCCCCTTCTTATAGTCTAAAGTCCTGTCTTAACCTTTTAGTATATATAAATTGCTATTCTTCCGCTATATATTATTAATATATAGTGTCCCTAAGATAGATTTAATAGTATACTATTATAGCCTTCTGGTTTCTGGATAGCTATTACCTTAGGGCTAACATTATGCCCTAATGCTAGATGTACTAGATTGCTTTTCTTCTATGTATTCCAGTATATAACCTTAATTATGTACTCTATTGTGTGCTTTGGAGTACCCTGGTTAGGCTGGCTCTGGTATTGTTTAGCCCTTTAGTTAGTTGTAGAAAGGCTAGCATTATGCCTTCCTCTGCCGGTCTTTATCGTCCTGATCTTAACTTATAGGTTTGTCTTATAAAAGGGCCCCTTAGTTATATGCTCCTTTCTCTTAGCTGCCTCTCTATTAGTCCCCTGGTTTTTTCTCCCTAATAACCCTTGCCTATAGTAGCTATTACGACCTCTGACCGATAGTTGTAAAAGAACAGCGGCCTTATAGCATAAGCCTCCCTAGCCTGCTGCTATCTCTTATTGCTTACTAAGCACAGTTAAGACTATGCTGGATATGCCCTTATATAATTTAGATATCTCTCCTATACCTTACCTGTTAATATCGGGTAAGTTCTCTCTCCCTTAGGGTGTTTTCTAGCAGTATACCTGCTGTATCTTGCTTTTTCCTTATAGTATCTAGTAATATATCTAATCTTATAGTAGTTATAATATTGCTTTAGGTGGATTATCTTGTTATATAGCTTAGCATTGAAAATCTCTGCTTAGTATACTATTCCCCTATAGTATAGTTGGTTCGCTGCCTTAGTGCCCTTAACACTAACCACTAATAGTGCCCTTGTTACTGTTCCTCTTAGCTTTTGTACTATTATCTTTGCTATATTTAATCTATTCTCCTTTTTAATGTTCTTCCTTATATCCTTAATCGTAATGTAGTTTATTAATTATGTTAGGAATCCCTTAATAATTATACTAAACATCTTCCTGTTTACTTCTGCCTTAGGTCTAAAGGTAACTCCTACCTAGGCCGTGTTTTCCTTTTATTTTCTCCCTGCTTCTGTAAATATAATAACTATATCTCTACTTTGTAATTAGCATGCTACTACTGCCTCCTCTATACTAATAGTGCTGTTTACTGCCTTTACAATCTCTCCTAGCAATCTATTCCTAACTGCCTTGCTAATAGTGCTTTCCTTTACTAGTGCTTTCTAGTAATAGCGGGCTAGTATTACTATACCCTTTATTTAGGCTAAAGGTATTATTATATTCTACCCTATAACTCTGCAAGCTGTAATATTTACCTAAGTCCCCCTAACCGCTAATTTAGTCCTATAAACAGCCTTTATTACCTCCTTAACTGCCTTCTTAACTATGGTTTCTACTCTGCTACTAACTGCTTTTATAATTAAGGCCTATAGGCCTCCTATGTTAGTTCTTGCTTAGGCTATCTTCCCTTTTGTATTTATAGTAATTTATATAAAAGTTCTAATAAAAGCCTATACTTCTGTTATTTCTGCCTTTAGGATAACTTTTATTATTAATTCCTTTAGTAATTTTATTTTATTCTTTAGTTTTTCTTATGTTACTATTACTTTAGAATTCTCTCCTTAATATTATATTTCTTCCTAAGTAGTGCCTTATCCTTTATTAGTTGCGGATCCAC
This sequence comes from Aciculosporium take MAFF-241224, assembly GCA_000222935.2. Lineage (NCBI taxonomy): Eukaryota > Fungi > Ascomycota > Sordariomycetes > Hypocreales > Clavicipitaceae > Aciculosporium > Aciculosporium take. Next base: position 37,377 of record AFQZ01000425.1, read on the forward strand.
GCGAAAATTTGTTAATTATTATACCCCTTATACTGCTTACTCTCCTTATATAATACGCTATTACTAGGGGGAGTAATTAATAATAAGAAATCTGATTCTATGCTTCTTTTTCGTTTTAGGCGTAATACCGCGTCGTATCCGTCCAGTGCTTTTATCACCTGTTGCTTAAGCACGTAATGAATTAGATAATATAATATAATAAACACTAGTCTTTTCTCTACTAGGGAGATCCTTTTATATTACTAGTACCTAATATATTAAATTTAGTAGAAGTATAATATTATATACTGCTATTACTTATTAAGCTAGTATATAATAAGCATCTTAAAATATCTATTTTAGTACTATTATATTATATACTAATCTAAAAACTAACCTTAAATTAACAAAATTAATTTTTACTTTAAAGCTATAAAGAAAACTTATACTAATTAATAGTTTTAATTCAAGATTTAGTATAATATCTGTAGTTACTATAAAGTAGCCTTAGATGTTTTTTCCTTTTATAATTCCTAGAATATAAAAGTTAAAAGTAGCCCTTTTTATAATAATAAAGGCTAAAGCTACTCTTATTATTAGTTTTAGGTCTTATTTTTCCTACTTTATATTTATTTTATATTACTAGAGCTACTATTTATTAGCTAAAATTAAAAATGTTCTAGTGTTTATATAAATTATATAGTTAGGTCCCTTGTTATAAAATTAAATTAGTATTTTAAGAAAGGTATTTATTTGCTTTCTTCCCTTAACGTTAATCTCTTATAGTCTAGATACTACCTTAATTACCTAGTCTTCTTATAAACCTCCTATTAAAATTAGCTTATTTAAACTCTAAGTTATAATGTCTTATATAATATTAACTCTAGTTATAAAAGCTTTAATAATTTCTTTCTTTTCCTTAGGCTCTTTTTGCCTTTTTTTATTAAGAGCCTTTATATTACTAGTTTTTATAGTTAAAAAGGTAGGATTCTTTTAGTTTAAGTCTCCCTCCTTTACTATATAAAAAGCACTAATAAAATTAAATTTAACCTTCCCTTTATTAGAGTTATAGTTAAATATTAGGTATGCTTTACTACCTTTTATAATAAAGTATATATTTATAAAATTAGACTTATTATATCTGTTATTCTCTAATAAACTTCCTTTTCTAGCTAAATAGTATTTAAAGTCTATTAAATATTACTCTTACTTTTTAGTATTAGGATTATTATTTAGAACTATAACTTTATAAGGTTTCTAGTTTAAATGCTCTTATTGCCTAAATTATCTTAAATAGAATTAATTCCCTTAGTAAGGGTTTTATTACTCTTTAGATTAATTCCCTTCTTAATCTTCTTTTTTTAAGGATTTCTCTTTTTCTTTATTATCTTCTTAAGATTTATTTTCTTAGTTATAAGCCTTACCTTTCTTAGTTTAAGAGTTTACTTTTTTCTTTATAAGGTTCTCTTTTCTAACTTTTAGTTAGTATAGTTTATTATTATTATACTACTCAAACCTTTAAGGTTAATTCTAGTCCTATTATAGTTTATTTTAATAAACCTATTTCTAGTATAAGACTAGTAGCCTTTTTTAGTCTCCCTAATTATAATTCCTTAGGCTGCTTAATCTCTCTTTAATACATATATAGTAGGAATATTATTATTAAAAGTTATTTTATTAAAAATAATCTCCTCTCCTTTAGTTATAATTCTTATAATAATAATTTTAATAAGCCTTTACTTTTTTACCCTTAGATTTATTTAAGTCTAAGGATTTATTATTATAGAAATAAGCTTTTACTATTCCTTTAGTCTTTTCTTAGTAATAGGACTTTTATTACTTCTTTATTTCTTAATATAAGTTATAGCGTTTTTTATCTACTATATTAAGGTATTTATTATACTTTATGCCCTTACTTAGATTTAAGTATAACTTCTTTAGCTTAAAATATAATTTTATCCTAAAGCACACTAAAAGCCATAAATTTATTATCTTTTTATTTACTTTAGTATATTAAAAGATTTAAGCTATAAAGTCCTAAATAAAAATACTATTTATTATATCTTCTTAAGTATACTTAGCCTGCTTAAGCTTTATTACTATATTTTCTATTCTTATATAAAATTCTTTTTATACTACCTTAATAACACTATTAATACTAGTGTTAAGCTTTATAGTGC
>AFQZ01000424.1:0-39569 GCA_000222935.2 Aciculosporium take MAFF-241224
AGGCAGCTTAAAATAATATTACTAAATCTATAATATATAAAACCAGCTTCTTATTATTATTATTATACGCTAGGTAGCTAGAGCCACTATCTAGTCCATCAGCTAACTTCTTAATACAGGAAAAACCCTGAAACAGGGGAGAAAACCCATATTCTTCTATATAGCTCCTGCTAAGCCTCTACTATAAAGTCTTTGTTATTTTCAACTATTAGTATACGGTATCTGCCAGTTCCCCAGGAACTGCAGATAATAACAGAAGTGTGGTTATGCTTTACATAAGAGGTTAGTATGTTAGTAGAAACCCCCTATAAGCACCTCCCCTCCTAATCCGGCTCCTTCTCCCCTCTTCTGTTGTTTCTGTCACCTCTGGTTCCTTTCCCAGCCTTACTATTGCATATCTGCTATGCCTTATAAAGCTCCTCTGCTAACCTATACTGCTAGAGGCGCCTAGTCAAGAGCACCCACTTTGCGATAATTAGTGCAAACTTCTTGTTATTTAACGCCGCCCTAAGTTCCCTTGGGTCTCTTATTACAGGCATTGCCAGGATCGGCCTTAGATGATTATATTCCAGGTATAATAAAATAAGGTGGTAGATATCCTCATCTCCTCCCTAACATTAACATATTAGCGATATTACCTCGGGCACCTGTCTGCTATAGAGGAAGGCATTTAACCCTATTTTTTCCGTTTAGAGCTGCACTAAGGCCGCAGATTTATGCTTAAGCAGGCTATTATGGAGCCGTGCTATCTTCTTTGTACTCTTAAAATTAGGTTCCTTGTTTATTATTGTTGCTTTTGCCCGTCCTCTTCTTACCCAAGCCTTACGCCTCTGCCATATCCACCGTTTTTCCCACTCTCTCTCTAATTCCTACCTGGCTATAAGGCCGCCAGGGAGGGGGGGGGGGGCATTAGGAAACGCCTTATAGAGGTTGCGTTGGCAGCCTCTTCCTCGACGTCATAGCTGTAATGCTATTAAATTGCATGCTTATTATATCTTCTTGCCCATGCTACTGTCCTTAAGTCTTTAGTAGAATTATTACTTAATGTAATTAAGGTACAGATCTACTGGCAGCACCGCTGCTTCTGTCTTTAAGAGTATTACTAGTGTTGCCTTATACGCCCCTATAACCCGCCTTAAGTATTTATTTTGTTCCTTTATAAATGCCTTTGCTACCCCCTGTGCTACCCCTTCTAACTTACTACGGGTGTGGTATATCCCAGCTCCATATGCTATTATGCTTCTTATCACCTGCGTATAAAGGGATCTTACACATTCTAGTTAGCATCCCTATGTAAACGCAGCCAGCGCTGTAAGGGCTAACTTCTGCCGTGCCAGCTTAGCATTCACCTTCTCTATGTATGTTAACTAACAAAGCTTCCAGTGGATCTAAACCCCTAGGAATCGCGCTAATTGCGTTGGTTGTATTGTTATACTTTTAAGTCGGATCGTTGTTATAATTACCTGCCTCTTCCTTGTAAAGTATATTAACTTGCTCTTCCCTGGGTTAAACCTTAGCCTGTACTCCTTTAACCACTCCTTACATATTCTCTAGGCTTTTTCTAGTTATACTTTGGTCTCCTCTGCCGTTTTTCTATATACTATAATGTTTATATCATCTAAGAACCCTAACGTTAGTGTTGATTCTGCCGCCGCTAGCCTTTAATATAGTGGTATAATATATAACAGGAAGAGGATAGGAGACGCCGGCGACCCTTGCAGAACCCCTGTAGTAATTTGGATTTCCTTAGTAGTACGTCCGTTAAATGCCAATTATACTCTTCTTTCTAACATAAAACCCTTTGTCCATCTGGCCATCCACCCCAGCAGTCCTAACTCCCTTATAGTACATATTAATCATTTATAGCTAACAGTGTTAAACGCCCTAGTGATATCTAGCTGTAGTAATGATGCTATCCCCCAATAGTGCCACGCCGTCCTTACTACCTCTTTTAGCATGCTTAGTGCTACCTCTGTTAACCTGCCAGCCCTGTTGCCTATCTGCATGTCCGGTAGTATATAGCCTTCCTTTGCTATAGTAGTAATCCTCCTTATAATAGCTCCCTTAATCACTTTACCCATTGTGTTTAGCAACGATATTAGCCTCTACCCCCCCGGTCTGCCCAACTCCTTAGAGGTCTTCCTAGGTTTGCGTAAAACTACCACCTTTATATGCCAGAAGGAGGCCGGATGGTGTCCTAAGCTGCAGCATGCGTTCATAAGGCGTGTTAAACATAATATTAAGGCTGCGCTATATAGCTTAAGGAAACCCGTTAGTAGCTTGTCCGGCCCTAGGGCTTTCTAGCTTGTTATATTCTTTATAACTTCTCTAATTTCCTCCTCTATAAACGCGGGAGCCACCTGTTTATCGTCACAGCATCTTGTCCCCTCTTCTCCCTCTGGTCCTAGAGCCCTAGCTGTGGATAGAGGGAAGAACCTCTCTGCAAATGCCCTTGCCTTGCCCTTATATGTAACCTCCACTATCTCCTCCCTACCGTTGTTTTCTAGCTAAGTTAGTGGCGGAACTTGTTACATCTCCGGGGGAAGTCCACTCTATAGCTAGGCCTAACGCTCTAAGGTCCAGAGGCTCCCTTTAGACCTAGATAGCTTGCTAACAGCCTGTCGCCAGCTGCTTCTCTTCTCCTCTGAGATAACACAGTCCTGTATTTTTATAGCTTTTATTAAGGTCTGCCATGATTCCTGCGTCCGTTGTTACTGCCACTACCTGCTAGCACGTCTTGCCTCTGCTATCGCATCCTTAACCCTTTTATTCCACTATAGCTATAGTTTGCTATGCCCTTAAGGTCGTTTAGGTGCCACTATGTTAGCTATCTCCGTAAGCTAGTAAGTAAGCCATTGCGCATAGTCGTCAACTTCCTGCCAGTTACCTAGCAGGAGCTCTAACCCCTTCTTTCTAAGCCTATTTAGCGCCTTTACTATAATTAGGTTCTTATCCACTATCCTCTAACCCCGGATCAACCCTAGGCTGCCGCTAAATTCCTTGCTTATTCTAATGTTAATAAGTTAAGGCACATAGTCGGATCCGGCGATTTCTACTGGCCCGGTAAACTTAATACTAACGTCATAAGTGGTCCACGCATAATTAATAGTGCTGTCCCTGCTTCCATGTTCTCTCCTTATTACTTCCCTAAACGGAGTAACTAGGCCGAGTTGCCACCTTATTATGAATTCTAATATCTTATTATGCCCCTAAGAGGTCCTGCCAAATCTGTCCCACAGGGGGTAATGTTGGTTGAAGTCCCCTATAAATACACTTTGACCCTTCGCCTGGGTATTAGCGAAGTGTTATAGAGGCGTCTGCTACCCCCTTTTGTAAGCCGGGGAATATATATTATATACCTTTACTCTATATAGCTTAATACTATACTAATCCTCCCCCCTCCCTATAGTCCAAAGCCCTGCCTCAACCTTCTAGTATATATAAATCGCCGTTTTTCTACTGTATATTACTAATGTATAGTGCCCCCGAGATGGATTCGGCGGTATACTGTTATAGCCTCCTGGTTCCTGGATAGCTATTACCTTAGGGCTAACGTCATGCCCTAACGCCAGATATACTAGATTGCTTTTCTTCTATGTATTCTAGTACATGACCTTAATTATGTACTCTATTGTGTGCTTCGGAGCACCCTGGTTAGGCTGGCTCCGGTATTATTTTGCTCTCTTGTTGGTTGTAGGAAGGCCAGCATTGTGCCTTCCTCTGCTGGTCTCTGCTGTCCTAATCGTAGTTTGTATGTTTATCTTATAGAAAGGCCCCTTAGTTATATACTCCTTCCTCTTAGCTGCCTTTCTGTTAATCCCCTGGTCTCTTCTCTATAATAACCCTTGCCTGTAGTAGCTGTCACGGCCTCTGACCAATAGTTGCGGAAAAATAGCGGCCTTATAGCATAAGCCTCCCGGGCCTGTTGCCACCTATTATTACTTACTAAGCATAGCCGAGACTATGCTGGATGTGCCCCTGCACAATTTAGGCATCTCTCCCATACCTTGCCTGTTAATATTAGGCAAGTCCTCTCTCCCTTAGGGTGTTTTCTAGCAGCATATCTGCTGCATCTTGCTTCCTCCTTACAGTGCCTAGCAATATGTCTAATCTTATAGTAATTATAATATTGCTTTAGGTAGACCATCTCGTTATATAGCTTGGCATTAAAAATCTCTGCTTAGTATACTATTCCCTTATAGTATAGGCGGTTTACTGCCTTAGTGCCCTTAACACTAACCACTAGTAGTGCCCTCGTCACTATTCCCTTTAGCTTCTGCACTATTATCTTCGCTATGTTTAGACCATTCTCCTTTTTAATGTTTTTCCTTATATTCTTAATCGTAACGTGGTTCGTTAATTATGTTAGGAATCCCTTAATAATCACACTAAACATCTTCCTGTTTACTTCCACCATAGGTCCAAAGGCAACTCTCACCCAGGCTGTGTTTTCCTTTTATTTCCTCTCTGCCTTAGTAAATATAATAACTATGTCTCCACTCTGCAGTCTATATGCTGCTATTGCCTCCTCCACGCCAATAGCGCTATTTACTGCCTTTATAATCTCTCCTAGCAATCTATTCCTAACTACCTTACTAATAGTATTTCCCTTTACTATTGCTTTCTAGTAATAGCAGGCCAGTATTGCCATACCCTCCGTTCGGGCCAAAGATATCATCATATTCTGCCCCGTGACTCTGCAAGCTGTAACAATCACCTAAGTCCCCCTAACTATTAATCTAGTCCTAGGAACAGCCTCTATTGCCTCCTTAACCGCCTTCTTAACTATGGTTTCTACTTTGCTATTAACTGCTTTTATAATCAATGCCTATAGATCTCCCGTGCCAGTCTTTGCTTAGGCTATCTCTCCTCCTACATCTATAGCAACTTGCATAAAGGTCCTAATAGAAGCCTACACTTCTGTTATTTCTACCTTTAGGATAACTTTTATTATTAACTCCTTTAGTAATTTTATTTTATTCTTTAGTTTTTCCTATACTACTATTACTCTAGGATTCTCTCCTTAATATTATATTTCTTCCTAAGTAGTGCCTCGTCCTTCGTTAGTCGCGGATCTATATAAAAATTCATCAATTATTGCACCCCTTGCGCTGCTTACTCCCCTTACGCAATGCGCCATTGCTAGGGAGGGTATTTAATAATAAGGAATCCGATTCTGTGCTTCTTTTTCGTTTTAGGCGTGATACCGCGTCGTGTCCGCGGTGTTGGTCAAGTAGGTCCCCTTTGATTTTTTCAGACGAGCTTTATAAGGTATACCAGCTTCTTATTAATTTATATAATATTAATAAGAACCTTATAGTTAAATTTAAGATTGTTTTTAAAGGTAAACTTAAATCTACTTAAAGCTTTTATATTTATCTAATATTAGTAATAAGTATATGTGATTTTTCCTATATTAGCCTTATTAAATTCTTTGCTAGCCCTAGTAAGAAGGTTATTTAATTAGTTAATTAATAGATGACTAAATTAGTAATAAAGTTAATGGATTTTAGTTTTAAAAAGCATAAAGATAGCAGGTTCTTAAGAACTAGCTGTTTATTAAGAATGTTCTTATTTTCTAATAATAAGTACCTTTTTATCTTTTTAGATTAAAAGATTCTTAAAATTATTAAGGTTAACACCTATTTTATTTATATTTATAATAAAATATAAAAACAGTGTGGCACTATTAAGTATATAGAAAGTTATTATACTAAAAATCATTAAAAGTTTTAAAATACTAGTTAAAGTTATAGTTTCAGCTCTAAAGGTAATAGTTCTTTAGTTAAAAAAATACTTAATTATAAGGTTCTTTATAGTCTTTATTAAAGTATTAACTTAGCCTTAGCTAGTAGTTAAAATTCCTAATGCTTTTATATCTAGAAGTATACTATAGAATATATCTGCTATATATTTTATATTTATAAGATATATGTATTATTAAGGTTTTTCATTAGTATTATAATTATAGGAGTCCTTAAGAAATAAGGTATGTTTAAAAGTATTATCCTATAAGAAGTTTATGGTTAATACTAAAAAGATTAGGGAATTTGGTATTTATATAAAAAATATTATAAAGAAAAGAGTATTATAAGCCTTTTTATTATCTAGTTTCTCTTTTTTATTAATAGTAAGAAAAGCAGCGTTTTAAGCGGCTTTTTTATGCTTATTCTTACTATTATTATTAGTAGTAGTAAGTTAGGCTAATTCACCCTTATAAGCCTATAGAAATGCATAATATTAATGTTTAGAAGGTAGTTTTTAGTGTTTTCTGCTATTTTACTACTTTTTTTTGTTTTCTTCTAATTAAAGGCAGGATAATGAATTAATTAGTATCCTTCTTTATAGTATATAAAGTATTTCTTTAAGCTCATTCTAGCTTAAGGTTTTTTATAATATATAGCTTATAAATAGCATTAGTCTATAAACATTACTGTGTTAGTATATTAGTTTATAGACCTGGTAATAAGAGCATTTAGATTATTAATAATAGTTATTAGTAACTAACTTATAGAGGTTAGTGGTATGTTTATTACTAAAAGGTAATTTTAAAGATTACTAATAAATCCTTTAAAGGTTAGTATATTCCTAAATTTTATATTATAAAAATTGTTATTATTTTCTATTACTTATTATACTTAATAAAGAAGGATTATATTTTGTTTAAAAGGGTTATAAAGGCTATTAAATATCTTTATAAGTTAATTAAGAAGGATGTTTAAGCATTCTAACTTATTCTTTATTAGGTGTTTTATAATAATATAGTAAAGGCATAAATTAGTAAATTATGTTTTATAAAAGCTCTTATTATTAGGTATTTTAAAGTGATTCCTAATGTTTTAAGTTATTTCCTTAAATAGGATTATCTTTACTTTAAAATATTTAAAAAAGTATATATAGGCTTTACCTTAAAGCATAATAGGAAAAGCTTTTAGGTATAGTAAGGAGGAAACTTTTACTTAAGAACATTTCTCTTTAAAATATAATAACTTCTTATTAATAAAGTTATATACTTCTATAGAATATTATTCTTTTTTTTAATAAAGTCTTTTAAGAGTATTAAGAGCTTTTTAATTACTATTAGAAATTATTCTAGTTAGGTTTTATATTTCTAGTTAAAGGTCTTTAGTTAAATAAAAATCTTTATTATTATTAGAATCCTTATTATTAGAAAGTTTAAGTTATTAAGTCTCTTTTCCTTTTTTAGTTGATTTTTCTAGTAAAGGTTTATAATTTATATTAGAGTTAATATTTAAGATATTAATAAGATCTTTAGAGATATTTAATCTTAATCCTCTAGCTATCTTAATACTATTATTATTAAGGTAATTATATAGGGTATACTTAAGATTAATATTACTTTTATTAAAAGCATCCTTAGTTTAATTTTTATAATTCTATTGAAAGTTAATAAAGAGGTTATAACCTTTTCCTTAGTTAATAATATAGTAGTTAATTATATAGGCAATATAGTTATTAGTTTATTATTTAGTAGCTGTATTAATATTAATATTTTTAACTAATTTAGTCTAGTTTTAGGTTAAAATTAGGCAGTATTTATAAAGCTTTTAAGGAAAAGTACTTTTTAGAAGTTTTCTTTTATAAATATTCTTTTAAAGCTATTCCTTAAAATTATTTCTTATTTTTTCTTAGCTTAAAGATATTTTTAGTGTTTTAATTTAAGCTTTATATTTAGTACTAATTAAAGTCGTTAGTATTAGTTCTTTATAAATAATAGTAAAGATCTAGTTTTAATTATAAATAAGTAATAGTTAATAATAAGTAAGAAGATTTATAAGAGTTAAGTCTTCTTATTATTATAAATAAGTAGTAAAAGTTAATAATTAAAGAAATAATCCTTTAATTAACATAATATTAAAATTCCTTATAGTTATATAAGTAAAAGCATTTAAATATATCTTTTCTATATATAACCTGGTAAATTTATAGTTATTAGTAACTACTAATTAGTATTAGTAATATATAGGTTGTAAGTATACTATAATATAAATATAAAAGAAGGGGGGGTAATAAAGTCTAATAATCTATTTATTTATATTTTAAGAGAAAGAAGCAGGCTATAATACAAAGGTGTGGTATTATAGCCATAGTACAGCCCTAGGTTATATAACCTATAATCTAGCTAATTAGGGTGTATGCATTCTATATGCAACTTCTAATTTCTGGTTAATGTAGCATATCCCTTTCATCTTCTATACAAGCGATTCTAACAGCTATAGCTATAATACTACCCTAGGTTATATAATATAATAATCCAGCTAATTAGGATATATATATTATATATATAACCTATAATCCCTAGTTACTATAGTGTATCCCTTCTATTATCTAAATAAGCAAATCTAACAATCACTTTTTTAATAATATTTAGTAAAATATCAATAAAAAAATATAATAATTATTAGTAATAAACTTTCCTAGTGTTATGGTCTCGCTAGAATGCTACTACAGAGCTAGTAACTTAAATAAGAATATTATTTATAAAAAAGAAAAAAAGAAAAAGATTTATTTAATTCTAGTAACCCTGCCTTTATAGTTATATATATAACTAGGGCTAAAGCTACTTATATATTACTTATATAAAGCCGTTTGCTTTCCGGCTGTATAGATCCGAGCTTTAAGCTCAAATCCATCACACCTAGGTCTAACTAGATTATAAGAGTTATTAGTAAGTAATAAGTAATTAATTATAATATATTACTTATAAAAGTAAAGGTAAAATATAATAAATTAAGGTTAATTAAATAAGCTAATTAAAAAAAGTTATTAGTTTATTTACAAAACTATCTTAACTTAGGATGTCTTTATAATATATAATTATAAAAATAATTATATTAAGAATATTAAGAATATATACTTTAATTATTCTCCTTAGGCTTATTTTAAGGTTTATATAGTAAGAGATTAAATCTATATATCATAATTAAATAAAAATAAATAATTAAGGCTAGTTAGCATTATAAGATAAATATTTAGCTACTTATAATTAATAATATAATAAAAGTATAATTCTTATAACCCTTATACTAAGGACTTTTAAATTAATAAGGAAGTTTTTTAATAATTTATAAGTTAAAAGGTTAAGTATTTATTTTAAAAAAATCTTTATTAAATTACTTTAGGTTTTTTAAAGGGAGATTTATATCTGGGTTATTAATATACTAGTATATTAATAATTAAAATACTAAAAATTAGGTATAAGTAGTAAAAAAGATCTTAAAAGTAGGACATTTTATTTAATTATAAGGAATTATATATATATTAAGTATCTTACTACCAGAAGAAAAATAGGACTATAAAGTAGTAATAATTATTAATATATAATGCTTAATCTTTAATATAGTTATAGCTATATGGAATTAAGTATCTTAAATTAAGAATTTTAATTTAATTAAGAATTGTAATAACTATTTTATATATTAATCTATTTAATTAAGTAATATAATACTATTCAAAAGTATTTATTATCTTTATTTTATATAAAAATCTTATGTTTTATTTTTAGCCCTTTATATAAAAACTATTATAATAGCTTTTTTATGTGTAGTTATCTCTACTATACTTTAGTTGTGGTTTTGGGTCAATACAATAAGAAGTAGCTAACTAGCTATATAGCTAGAAGCAGGGCTTAAGGTACTAAAAGCCTAATGACCTATATAATATATGTAAGGTGGACTATATTAGTAACATGTAACATTATGGATATCTTAACATATAGCTAGTTAGCTACTTCTACGTAGTCTGTTATTTTATATATGTTATTATAAATATAAAAAAGCTAGAATATCCAATATAATATTATTAATATTATATGCTATAAGTATAGTAATTATAAATTATAAAAATATAAAAATAAGTCGTAATCTTATTACTTTAAAAATAAAACATGTTAAGCAAGGTAATTATATATATATATATATTCATGTACGCTAGGTAGCTAGAGCCACTAACTAGTTCATCAACTAACTTCTTAATATAGGAAAAACCCTAAAATAGGGGAGAAAACCCATATTCTTCCATATAGCTCCCGCTAAGCCTCTAATATAAAGTCTTTATTATTTCTAACTATTAGTATAAGATATCTGCCAGTTCCCCGGAACTGCAGATAATAATAGAAGTATAGTTGTGCTTTATATAAAAGGTTAGTATATTAGTAAAAACCCCCTATAAGCACCTCCCCTCCTAGTCTAGCTCTTCCTCCTCTATCCTGTTGTTTCTATTGCCTCTGGTCCCTTTCTTAGCCTTATTATTATGTATCTGCCACGCCTTACTAAGCTCCTCCGCTAACCTATACTGCTAAAGTCGCTTAGTTAAAAGCACCCACTTTACGATATTTAGTGCTAGCTTTTTATTATTAAGTGCCGCCCTAAGTTCCTATAGATCTCTTATTACAGGCACTGCTAAAATCGGTCTTAAATAGTTATATTCTAAGTATAACAGAATAAGGTAGTAGATATCCTTGTTTCCTCCCTAGTATTAGCATATTAGTAAAGTTACCTCAGGCACCTATTTATTATAGAGGAAGGCATTTAGCCCTATTTTTTCTGTTTAAAGCTAAACTAGGGCTGTAAATTTATGCTTAAGCAGGCTATTATAGAGCTTTACTATCTTTTTTATGCTCTTAAAGTTAGGTTCCTTATTTACTGCTGTTACTTTTGCCTATTTTCTTCTTACCTAAGCCTTATGCCTCTGCTAGATCCACTGTTTTTCCTACTCTCTTTCTAATTCCTATCTGGCTATAAGGCTGCTAGGGAGGGGGGGGGGGGGCATTAAGAAACGCCTTATAGTAATTACGTCGGCAGCCTCTTCCTTAGCGTTATAGCTGTAATACTATTAAATTATAGGCCTGCTGTATCTTCTTGCCTATGCTACTATCCTTAAGTCTTTAGTAGAATCGTTATTTAACGTAATTAAGGTACAGATCTACTAGCAGTACTACTGCTTTTATCTTTAAGAGTATTACTAGTATTGCCTTATATGCCCCTATAACCCGCCTTAAGCATTTATTCTATTCCCTTATAAATGCCTTTACTACCCCCTGTGCTACCCCTTCTGGCTTACTACGGGTGTGGTATATCCTAGCTCTATAGGCTATTATGCTTCTTATTACCTATATATAAAGGGATATTATATACTCTAGTCAGCATCCCTACGTAAATACAGCTAGCGCTATGAGCGCTAATTTCTGCCGTAACAATTTGGCATTTACCTTCTTTATATAGGTTAACTAATAAAGCTTCTAGTGAATCCAAACCCCTAGAAATCGCGCTGATTATATCGGTTATATTATTGCTCTTCTAAGTCAGATCGTCGTTATAATTGCCTGCCTCTTCCTTATAAAGTGTATTAGCTTGCTCTTTTCTAGGTTAAACCTTAGCCTATACTCCTTTAACTACTTCTCACATATTCTCTAGGCTCTTTCTAGTTATACTTTTGTCTTCTCTGCTGTTTTTCTATATATTATAATGTTTATATTATTTAAGAACCCTAATGTTAATATTAATTCCACTGCCACTAGTCTGTAATATAGTAGCATAATATAAAGCAGGAAGAGAATAGGAGACACTAGTAACCCTTATAGAACCCCTGCAGTAACTTAGATTTCCTTAGTAATACGTCTGTTAAACGCTAATTATACTCTCCTTTCTAATATAAAGCCCTGTGCCTATTTAGCCATCCACCCTAGCAGTCCTAACTTCTTTATAGTGCAGATTAATCATTTATGGCTAATAGTGTTAAATGCCCTAGTAATATCTAGCTATAATAATAATACTATCCCCTGGTAATGCCACGCTATTCTTATAACCTCTTTTAGTATACTTAGTGCTATTTCTATTAATCTGCCAGCTCTGTTGCCTATTTATATGTTTAGTAGTATATAGCCTTCCTTTGCTATAATAGTAATCCTCCTTATAATAGCTCCCTTAATTACTTTACCTATTGTGTTTAATAGTAATATCGGCCTCTACCCCCTTAGTCTGCCTAACTCCTTAAGGGACTTCCTAGGTTTATATAGAACTACTACCTTTACTTATTAGAAGGAGGCCGGATGATATCCTAAGCTATAGCAAGCATTTATAAGGCATGTTAAACATAATATTAGGGCTGCTTTACATAGCTTAAGGAAACCTATTAGCAGCTTGTCTAGTCCTAGGGCTTTCTAACTTACCATATTTTTTATAACCTTTTTAATTTCCTTCTTTATAAATACAGGAACTATCTAATTATTATTATAGTATCTTATCCCCTCCTCTGCCTCCGGACCTAAAGCCCTAGCTATGGATAAAGGGAAGAACCTCTCTATAAATGCCCTTCCCTTACCCTTGTGTATAACCTCTACTATCTCCTCCCTACTGTTATTTCCTAGCCGGGTTAGTAGTAGGACCTATTGCCTTTTAGGAGAAAGTCCACTCTATAGTCAGGCCTAATACTCTAGGGTTTAAAGACTCCCTTTAGACCTAGATAACTTACTAACTGCCTATTGCCAGCTACTTTTCTTCTCCTTTAAAATAATATAATCCTGTTTTTTTATAGCTTCCGTTAAGGCCTGCCATGCTTCCTGTGTCTGTTGTTACTACTACTGCTTATTAGCATATCTTGCCTTTACTATTGCGTCCCTTACCCTTTTATTCTACTAAGGCTATGGTTTACTATGCCCTTAAGGTCGCTTAGGTACTGCTATATTAGCTATTTCCATAAGCTATTAAGTAAGCTACTGCATATAGTTATTAATTTCTTACTAGTTATATAGCAAAAGCTCTAACCCCTTCTTTTTAAGCCTGTTTAAAGCCTTTACTATAATAAGGTTCTTATCCGCTGTCCTCTAACCCTAGACTAACCCTAGGCTATTGCTTAATTCCTTGTTTATTCTAATACTAATAAGCTAGGGCATATAGTTAGATCCGGCGATTTTTACTAGCCTAATGAATTTAATACTAATATTGTAGGTAGTCTATATATGGTTAATAGTGCTGTCCCTGCTGCTATGTTCTCTCCTTATTACTTCCCTAAATGGCATAGCTAGGCCGAGTTGCTACCTTGTTATAAATTCCAATATCTTATTATACCCTAGAGATGTTCAGCTGAATCTGTCCTATAAAGGGTAATATTAGTTAAAGTCCCCTATAAATATACTCCGGCCCTTTGCCTAGGTATTAGTAAAGTATTATAAAGGCATCTACTACTCCCTTTTATAAGCCAGGGAATAAATGTTATATATTTCTACTTTATATAGCTTAATACTATACTAATCCTCCTCCCTTCCTATAGTTTAAAGTCCTGTCTTAACCTTTTAGTATATATAAATCGCTATTCTTCTGCTATATATTGCTAATATATAGTATTCTTAAAATAGATTTAGCAGTATACTATTATAGCCTCCTGGTTCCTAGATAGCTATTACCTTAGGGCTAATGTTATGCCCTAACGCTAAATATACTAGATTGCTTTTCTTCTATGTATTCTAGTATATAACCTTAATTATATACTCTATTATGTGCTTTAAAGCACCCTGGTTGGGCTGGCTCTGGTATTGTTTAGCCCTTTAGTCGGCTATAGAAAGGCTAGTATTATGCCTTCCTCTGCTAGTTTTTATTGTCCTAATCTTAGCTTATAGGTTTATCTTATAGAAGGGCCCCTTAGTTATATGCTCCTTTCTCTTAGCTGCCTCTCTATTAGTCCCCTGGTTTCTTCTCCCTAATAACCCTTACCTGTAGTAGCTATTACAACCTCTAACTAATAGTTGTAAAAGAACAGCGGCCTTATAGCATAAGCCTCCCTAGCCTACTACTATCTCTTATTACTTACTAAGTACAGTTAAGACTATACTAGATGTGCCCCTGTATAATTTAGGCATTTCTTCTATACCTTACTTATTAACATTAGGCAAGTTCTCTTTCCCTTAGGGTGTTTTCTAGTAGCATACTTACTATATTTTGCTTCCTCCTTATAGTATCTAGCAATATATCTAATCTTATAATAGTTATAATATTACTTTAGGTGGATCATCTTATTATATAGCTTAGCATTAAAAATCTCTGCTTAGTATACTATTCCCCTATAGCATAGTTAGTTCGCTGCCTTAGTGCCCTTAATACTAACCACTAATAGTGCCCTTATTACTATTCCTCTTAGCTTCTGTACTATTATCTTTGCTATATTTAATTTATTTTCCTTTTTAATATTCTTCCTTATATCCTTAATTATAATATAGTTTATCAATCATATTAGGAATCCCTTAATAATTACACTAAACATCTTCCTATTTACTTCCGCCTTAGGTCTAAAGGCAACTCCTACCTAGGCTATGTTTTCCTTTTATTTCCTCCCTGCTTTTATAAATATAATAACTATATCTTTACTTTGTAATTAGTATGCTACTACTGCCTTCTTTATACTAATAGCACTGTTTACTACCTTTATAATCTCTCCTAGCAATCTATTCCTAACTACCTTACTAATAGTGCTTCCCTTTATTAGTGCTTTCTAGTAATAGCAGGCTAGTATTACTATACCCTTTGTTTAGGCTAAAGGTATTATTATATTCTGCCCTATAACTCTGTAAGCTATAATATTTGCCTAAGTCCCCCTAACTACTAATCTAATTCTATAAACAGCCTTTATTACCTCCTTAACCGCCTTTTTAACTATGGTTTCTACTCTGCTACTAACCACTTCTATAATTAAGGCCTATAGGCCTTCTATGTTAGTTCTTGCTTAGGCTATCTCCCCTTCTGCATTTATAGCAATTTATATAAAAGTTCTAATAAAAGCTTATACTTTTATTATTTTTACCTTTAGAATAACTTTTATTATTAATTTCTTTAGTAATTTCATTTTATTTTTTAGTTTTTCTTATATTACTATTACTCTAGAATTCTCTCCTTAATATTATATTTCTTTCTAGGTAGTGCCTTATCCTTTGTTAGTTATAGATTTATATAAAAATTCATTAATTATTATACCCCTTACGCCGCTTACTCCCCTTATACAATACGCTATTGCTAGAGGGGGTAATTAATAATAAGGAATTTAATTCTATGCTTCTTTTTTGTTTTAGGCGTAATACTGCGTCGTATCCGCGGTGTTCCATTCCTCTTTAAGCTATCTAACTTTCTTATAATAAGGAAGTAAATACAGCTATAAAGCGGATCTAAGCAAGGTAATTATATGTTAAATTAGTTAGTTATTCTAGCTAAGCTAATTAAATCATAATGTCCCTCATTTTATGTTATATTTGCCCCATTATATCAGGTGACCAAATTTCCTTTTTTAACAGGCCGTCTTGCTTCTGGCCCGTTCTCATCACGCAAACATAATAAACAAATAAAGAAGCGAATAAGCAAGGGATAAAACGAGCATCAGAAGGGTTTTGGCCAATGACACGGGATAACACTCCGGTAAATGTCCAGTCATTTATTCTCTTTTAGTCATCTCCATGGCTGTGCAAGCTTGAGAATCATATCAGGAAAAGCATTTTCAGACAAGGATTTATCCAGGCCCGAGGCTCGCTAACTGAGGATGCAGGACTATCTGTACATGTTGTATGTGCCGTGCGTGTCCCAAGGCGCCTTCGATTAATGACAGGTAGAAGTCAAGACGGTCGCGAATCAAATTAACGGCATCTCATGCACCCACGGCATTTCAAAGTTGAAAAGTTGCGAGGCGGGAGTCTTCTTCTATGAGCGAGCAAGGTCGTTTGCTGAAGATGAAGATGGCTGGGGACTTCTTCAAGCACATTGGAACCTGATTGCCTTGGACATTTGCGCCAGTCGCAACTCAGAACTGATCGATGCTTTGTTGAAAGCACAACAACCATGTACTACCTACATTATGTACCTAACTCAAGGTATGCAGTATGTACGAAAAGCCAGACTCTGGCCGTCGGGGTAGTAGATCAACTACTATAACCACCTACCTGCCTACCCAGTACCTACGTTGACCCGGATGTAGCCCCTGTGAGCGAGATCGTCGCTCGTTCTGGCAGCCCGACACCAAAGTGCCAATTCTCCCCCCATCTCCTCCTCCCATCTCCGCCTTCCATCTCCGCCTCCCATCTCCCGCGTCCCCGCTCCCCACTCCCTACCAACCAGACCTCTCTGCCCAACGGTGATTGAACCAGCGGTCGTTCTTGTCTTCATTGATGGTCGGTCACTTCTGCCTCCGCCAAAAGCCTCTCAGCTAAGCATTCGACCGCTGACTCTGCTCACAACCAGGTTGATGCCTTCTCTTCCATCATCGACCTTCTCCCCCCCCAGCCGCCCCCCCCTCCCCTCCCCCTCCCCCTTCTTTGCCCATCTTCTTGTTTTGCGACTTTTCCAGCGATATCAACCTTGGCAATCCGCGGCATCGACTTGGCAGTCCAATGACTGTTGTTTGTTTGCACCACGCCTGACACTTGATCGGTTCTGCGACTCTCCGAACATATTGCCTTGAGCTTGGCGCAGAGAAACAGAAGAAATTAGCATTCTCGAGGTGCCTCCTTGTATTCGTGCTGCCTGGTCAAGAACTCCGTTGTACAAAGAGGAAGTCATTTGTCAGGTATGTCGCAAATTCTTTGCATTTTTCTTGCTCACACACAACTCATTTGCCTTGTTTCCGCCAATGCAATTGCACGCATGTCTTGCGCGATATTGGCTACAATGAAAATGCCTTCGTTCGGCTGTCCTCGTTCATGTGACGCCTTTAGCTGATAGCCGTCTTCGGTGATAGGGCACCCTCTCGTCTGAAGCACAGGCATTGGGTTTTTGCCTCGTTTGAACGACGGTTGTTGAGCTGCCACTACCCAGCGACAATCATTCGTAGTGCTACTCAATTCGCCGGGCCGCTTAAGCTTCACTTTTAGTCACTGTACTCTGAATTCGTGCCGTCATCTCATAGAGCTACTCAAGGATAGCATCCCATCTTTGCCACAAACAGACTGTCAGCCTTGTTGAATATCAGCAGCTACTGGTACAACCTCCAGACTCAAAATTTCGGAACTCTCACTGTCTTGTCCTCTACCATTGACCTCTTTTAGCAAGAGGCTTGTCCGCTGTGGGTTTGGTTCTTTTGTTTCTGTGCTCGGCCAGAGTCACTTTCGGCACCGCAACTCCATATATCTTGCTTGCTTCGGCTGTTCGGGCTATTACGGCGTCGCCGCTTCTTTAATGCTGCTGTCGCCCACTCTTGTGAGGGCCATGGCGAGCTGACCTGCTCAAAGCAGAACTGACAAGTATGACTACGGCCGCCGGTCACCAAGAACAGCTCCATACACGAATAGGTGTCGAGACCTTCGACCCCGATGACGTCGGCTCACGCAGTCCTCTTATGGAAGTAGCGCATCCGATTCTCAAACCCTCTCCTGGTACTCCTCCGCTCATTCCTGCCAATCAAGTCAGTTGTAGTCCTCTTTCCATCGTCGACGACCCCAAAAGTCTAATTGCACAAAGATCTTACCTCGCTCGGGAGAGGATGTCCTCGTTCGCGCTCTCGACGAAGGTCGTAATCCTGAGATCGCACAGGCTGCTGCCTGCCGCCCCCTTCCAGACGATGCCGACGACGACCTCGAGGAAGATGGAACAAGCGAGCTTTATAGGTGCTTGTCTGTGCCCCGGGACGAAGGCGATGATTGCCCCGTGGAACCTCGATCTCGCGGTCGTGCCCCGATATCCTCTAGCGACGTACATGGGCCAAGTTTTCAACAACTTACGGCTGATGTTAAACTGCCTCCTTACCAACCCTTACCAAAATCTAGTCAGATTCTCCCTTCGATACGAACTGCTATTAGCTGCCATATTGCTTCCGAACCGCCCACACCTGCAGATATAGACAGCGTTCTCTCTCATGGATCTAGAGCTCATTTTACACCATCACCTCCCGGAGCCCTGAGGCAATTGCCTCCAATTCCCTCGTCCCAAATGCCGCCGTCGATCTTATCAGACACTTCTCAGCTGAGCCTCCTCTCGCCGCACACTATACCTGCGACCAGTCCCAACACCTGCCACACATCAAATGGTCTTAATCATCGACCCAGCACAGAATACGGCACCAGTTTACCGAGCGAGACGTCAAGCTCGGAGCATTATACCCTTACTCCAGCTGCTTCTTTTATCGAGGACCGAATGAGTATTGACGGTATCACGAATCCTTCATCGGGGCAGTATGTTTGTACATTCGAAGGGTGCACGGCCCCGCCTTTCCAGACACAATATCTACTCAATTCACACGCCAATGTCCATTCCTCGGCTCGACCACACTACTGTCCTGTCCCATCATGTCCTCGAAGCAAAGGTGGCAAGGGTTTCAAACGAAAAAATGAAATGATACGGCATGGGCTTGTCCATGCCTCTCCAGGATATGTTTGTCCGTTTTGCCCAGACAAAGAGCATAAGTATCCACGCCCAGATAATTTGCAACGGTAGGTTAACTTCATTTTGTTTTTATTAGATTATGAAATATTCTGACGGATCTCTTGTCTCTTAAGCCATGTCAGGGTGCACCATGTAGACAAAGACAAAGACGATCCATTACTACGAGAGGTCTTGTCTCATCGCCCCGATGGCCCGAATCGTGGTCGGCGACGGCGGGCCATTGTACCTTGACATGCAGTAGACAGTTTTCATGTCGAGCGCGACCTCCTTTCAGCTGCAGGATCCGACAAGTCATCTTAATGATCCTCTTGCCTTGCAAGATTGTTTGCCCGCCAGTGGTGATGTGGCAGGCCCTGCGATTATCCAAATGGCGCTGTCTTTCAGGCAGTGTTGTTCAATAAGGGGCTCCCGCATGTTGGAACAGAATGCTCAACCGAATATCACAGGCGTGTCAAGCTTATTCTCTCATTTCAACAGGGTTCAACAAAGACAGACTCCCTGCAGGACGTCTCCCGTTTGCTACTGCTTTTTATCTCCAGAAAATCTTCCTTCTATGGCAGGGCGTTAGTATGGCTATCATTGTTATGGGAACAAACCTGTTCCCCGATTTCTTTCATTCCACTACACTAAGAGGCATGCTTGGCGTTGGGGCGTCATATAACGGGCAATGTACAGCATCTGGCTTTCTTTCTTTTAACATGGTTTTATCATGAATTCTGTTAGAGATCGAGTTTCATGATTTATACGAATGCACGTGGGGCTGCTTGCTATTGTGCAATCCGGCTTGCTGTATATTTGTCAAACTGCTATTAGATGATTAAGATGGAAGCCGAAGTTTGCACGCATTGCGGCTTTTGCATCCGCGATATTCTAATTTTTGTAGCCCCGAGTCCAGAGTTAAAAAATGCAGAAAAGGGCTTCGGCTTCGACTTGAACCACACTCCACATACTTTGCATGTGAAATTGTCAATCCATGCCTCAGAACGGTGGATCTGACCGTGAACATGACCTGGGGGACACATATTTATTCAGACTCCCATGCCCCTATTCGTACCGGCGAATCGCTCAAAACTTCACCTTTTATTGCCAGGCCTGGGTTATGGCATCCCATACTCTCGATGTATATCCACAACCCTAGCCTCCGCATGCGTTCGGGTTCCATGTCGAATTGCGGCGTGCGTATAGCGGTCGATGAATCTTGAAACTCGCTCTCACTGGATGCGGCGATGGTGACTTGTTCGGGTCCCCGGCCAAGGATAATGGATACGCGGACCATCAAGGACGGTGGTGGTTGTGATTTTGCAGTCCCTGACAAGGATAAGTTGGCGGTCCGAACCGAAACGCTGGCCTTTGTCAGCCACGATGCATGAATGGATGCGCGGCATCTCATGTCGCCTTCAGCTAATTGGAGTTGGGGCATGTCGGTGACGAATTTGCCAGCCACATCCGCCTGAACAGGGGCGACACGAACAGGTGTCATCGAGGCAACTCGTAAGACGAACCGTGCCGTTTGGCCCGCATCAAAAGTTGAGCAGACCAATGTATAGGCGCCGGGTTCGAGCACTGAAACGTTGACTTCAGCACACCCACGGCGATATTCACCAGAGGAAGCCACCAAGTCCTTCGCGCGAAGTGCTGCAACCCTGTTCCCTTTTGCCCACACAATGTCAATATGGACATGAATGTCGTTTGTGTCCGCAGAAAGGAGGATAGACACGGGGCCTGCGCTTGCGATAGTGAGGCTGTATTGGGGGTTCAGGAAAAATGTGGCACACGATGAGTGCCCACCCGCAGTTCTCCTTGTCCATGCCCCGTCATGTTCAGTAACGAGTGACATGGTCTCAGCAGCGTCCGAAACAGCGGGCTGAGAATCCGAAAAGAGCGACATCGTGAAGGAATATTGCGGTAAAGGGAGCTCATGTTGGTCAATGACCATCGTATAAAACTGTCCGGGCTCTGCATCAAGGCGAGCTAAAGTTTGAGGTGAATCTACATAAGGACCTCTGTAAAGCTCCCTGCCGCTGATTTGAACTTTAAGCCCAGAATTCTTGAATAGCAAAATGCTCATAAACCCAAGTCGAAAAGGCACAGCAGCCATCGAGTTTCTCCTACTGCGAGCGATATCCAGTTCAGCATCGACAAAATGCCGGCTGACCAAAATCCAGAGTGTTCCGCCGTTGGATACCATGACGGAAAATTGAGGATTTCGTGAAAGCGATGACTTATATACATCCGGTGGTATAGTCCAAAAAAAATGGTGATCTCGTCGGTGGGTGAATAGTGATGGGTTCCAGTTCAAGTACATGGACTCAAAATGTTGCGCGACGTCCTCGATTCCAATCCAGAGCCGGCTACCAGAAGCTGGCGGAGAAGACCGATTAGACTTGGCTAGCGTTTTGCGATGAGCAGAACTTGAACAAGACATATGTGAGAAGGACCATCGCATGCTGGTCATTGTTGGCCCATCACACCATGGGTTCTTTATTAAAAGGAGCCTGGCCCCTCCAGAGACGTCAATATCCTCGACTGCATAGTCGTGCTCTCCAATAAGGCCCATGGCCTGTTCCTCGTCGGCCGAGATCCTACCAGTTCCCAATGTGATAACTACATCGTGCGACTGGTAGGCCGATTTGATGCGATTCCAAATATGGTCGATGCTGACGTCCTCTCTGCCACAAACTAGATAAGTCTGATGAACCACAACATTCAACGGTAATAAATAAAGCGAAGTTGGAAAGAAAAAAATTGCAATTCCAATATCAAAATATGGGCGAATATGGCGATGGACTAACCTTTGCAAAAAAATTTGCTCTGGAATCCAACCTATCAGCACCCATAAATCAGTGCCAGAGTTACTGCCAGGAAAATCGTAGCCACCTCTAATTTTCAGATATGCTTTCTCCAAGAGGGCCGGCCACAACAGGTATGGGTTACGCCTGTCAATGACGAACAAGGCTCTGCCCGTTTGCGAAGACGGTAGTCTGTCATCGATTGTCACGCGTCTTGCACATCCATTGAAATTCAGTTTAATGACGTACTTCCCCATTGCGGAGAGTCTTGGCCTACCCCTAACATGGTCGAATGGGTAGAACATGGATGAAAGGACCTTCTGGAGATCATATGAGAAACCCATGCTTGAAGTATAAAAGAGGGTCAAGTTAGGTGGAATTTTGCTTACTGAATTTTCTCGCACAAGGACATTATAAGCTGCAGAGAGGCTGGCTACAACCGAGCAATCAGTGGTGATATCCTGTACCAGATCACTGCCGCCAAATGTCTGCATCATTGCATCCTCATATGATTGCGGGTCAACCTTTGAGCCCGTTTTGAATAGCTCAACCGGCTTGACCCAAGCCGCAAAATTTTCCATCTGAGCCAGGGACAGGGTGAAAACAGCATCATCTCTTGCATTCAAGGCCCATATCAGCTACTATTGCCTTTTCCATAAACCAAGTCTTAGGCATTAGTTACATAAGAAAATGAGCGGCGCACATGAACTCTGGAATATGATCCAAATTCTTTTCGAATTCGTCTGAGGAGGGTTCTTCATCCCAAGGGGGGAATTCACATTTCTGCAGTTTAGAGCCCTGAACTAATATATCTGATGTTCCTGACGCGGGCAGATTTGGCGGAGACTGAGATGCAAGTGCGGTGACTCCTGCTGGTGCACAACGGCCTCTGAGGTCTTCAGCATATCCTATTAGTTCATGACATTTTTGCCTGAGGCGGGCAGCATCGATTTTGTCGAGCACTTGCTCGGCGGCTTTCATGTACAATTCGGCCGCCTTGATGGCATGCTTCAGGGCACTCTGGCCGCTGGACATGGTAGCCAGAACTTCCTCAGCCTATCCAACAACATATTAACATTAGTGTGCAGTCGTAGTCTCAATTCTGTGCCCAGGTTGCTGGAACGTCATCACAATGCGAACGCCACGCCGATGCTGGACCTAGCACCGTGAATTGTTTTTTGTTGTTTAAAAAAAAGAAAAGAAAAGAAAAGCTATTCGGGTAATGTAAGGACTAAACGTACTTGCGCTTGCTTCTCCATCCTTCAATAGGCACCTCAGGATGTCACTAAAAGTGTTACTGTAAACAATCTCGTATGTCTTTTTTTTGGTTCAAGCCGTGACCTGTTTGTTAATTACATGACCATAGAACCAGTTACCAGACAAGGTGTTCTTAAGACTAGGGGGTATAATAGCATTAATATAAATAGATAACTATAATAAGGCTAAGGGATATATATCTTAATAACTAGCCTTAATAACTGCTAAAGTTGAAAACCCTAATACCTAAAATATAAAACACTAATAATAATAAAAATTATTATTATGGTCTGACTAGTATGTAACTATAGTACTAGCAACTTAAATAAGAATAATATTCTTAAATAAAAAAAAGAAAAAGATCTATAACCCACCTAGGACTTATGCCTTTATAGATTTATATACTATTAAAGCTTAATTTACTAATATAAAGCTTAGATTATATAACTAGACTAGAATAGGCTAGGGCTTAACTTATATATACATAGCTTATATAGCTTATATATCTTGTATATAGCTTGTATAGTATGGCTTTTATAATGCAGTTGGCCTTCTAACTGTATAGATCCGAGCTTTAAGCTTGAATTCATTATAATTATATAATTTTAATATTATTTTTTAATTAAAATATTAATATTATATAAATTGTAAATGTGAAAGTAGGCTTATGTTAGGGGGAGAAGACTATTAGGTTATAAGAGCAGAAGAAAGTAAAGAGATTAAAAGATAGTTCTTACTTAATAGCTAAGCTATAGCCTAGCTATAGCTTAGCTATATATAAAAAAAATAAGTAAATAAAAATTAAAAAGGCTAGTAAATATAACCTTTATATACTTATACCTACCTTTAGTATCTTAGCTATAAGATATTTATATTATAGCCTTTACTTTATTAGTAAGCCTAATTTTATAATATAATATTTACTTTTTCTCTTAAGGATAGTAAACTATTAGCTTAGTATAAAATGTTAACTTAAAGAGCTATTACTCATGCAGCTAGCCGTGAACTCGCTATAGTGCAACAGAAAGATAACTAAAAATTCATGGCTTTTATACAACTCTGGAACAAAACTAAAACAGAACTCCCTAAGCTAATTAAAGAAAATCTTTATATTTACATATTTATTAATAGTCTTAACTATATTATAAAGAAGTAAATAATAAGCTAAGACCTTTTTACTTTTTAAATATAGCTATAAAAATAAAAAAAAAGTAAAAGTCATAATAATAAAGCTAAATAATTAAAGACTATTATTCTATAAGAAAAAAATATATTTAATCTTTTTACTAAGAAATTAATACTGAACTAATATTAATAATAATAATAGGTTTAGAATATAAGGATATATATATTATAAATAAAAATAAAATAAAATATATTTTAGTATATTATAAAAAACTAAATTATAAAATTTATAAAATAAACTAATATATTATTAGTACTTAGAAAAATAATTATAACTGTCGGAATCGCTCGTATGGATAATGGAAGGGATATGCCGCATTAACTAGGAATTATAGGTTATATACAGAATGCATGCACTCTAATTAGCTAGATTATAGGTTATGTAACCTAGGGCTATAATGTAGCTATAACACTATACCTTTGTATTATAGCCTGCTTTTCTTCCCTTTAGAATATATAAACAAAATTAATTATTAACCCCCCCCCTTTACATTTATACTACAGCATACCTGTAATCTGCGCATTACTAATACTAATTAGTAGTTACTACTAACTATAGATTTGCTAGATTATATATAAAGAAGACTTATCTAAATGCTTTTACTTATATAACTATAAGAAATTCTAATGTTATACTAACTAAAGAATTATTTCTTTAAATTATTAACTATTAAATTATCTATAATTATAAGAAGACTTAACTCTTATAGATCTTCTCCCTTATTATTAACTATTACTTATTTATAATTAAAACTAGATCTTTACTATTATTTACAGGAAATCAACTAATATTAACTGCTTTAATTAGTACTAAATACAAAGCTTAACTTAAGCCTAAAACATAAACACTAAGATATTATTAAGCTAAGGAAAAACAGATGATTTTAATAAATAAATCTAAAAAGATATTTATAAAAAAGAACTTCTAAAGAGCACCCTTTCTTAAAAACTTTATAAGCACTATTTAATTCTATCCTAGAATTAGACTAAGTTAGTTAAAAATATTAATATTAATATAGCTACTAAATAATAAATTAATAACCATATTATATATATAATCTACTACTATATTCTTAATAAAGGAAAAGGTTATAACCTCCTTATTAACTTCTAGCAGGACTATGAAAATTAGACTAAGGATGCTTTTAATAAAAGCAATACTAACCTTAGGTATACCCTATATAATTACTGTCGGAATCGCTCGTATGGATGATGGAAGGGATACGCTGCATTAACCAGGAATTGTGGGTTGCACACAGAATGCACGCACCCTAATTGGCTAGATTACAGGTTATGTGACCTGGGGCCGTACTATAGCTATAACACTATACCTCTACATTATAGCCTGCTTCTTCCCCTCTTTTAGAGATATAGATGAATTAATTATTAAACCCCCCCCTATATTTGTACTGCAGCATACTTATAACCTAAGCGTTACTAATACTAATTAGTAGTTGCTAATAACCATAGATTTGCTAGGTTATACCTAGAAGAGACTTGTCTAAACGCTTTTACTTACATAACTACAAGAAATTCCAACGTTATGCTAACTAAAGGATTATTTCTTTAATTATTAACTGTTAAATCGTTTATAATTATAAGAAGACTTATTTCTTATAGATCTTCTTCCTTATTATTAACTGTTACTTGTCCACAATTAAAACCAGATCTTTACTGTTATTTATAGAGAACTAATGCTAACTGCTTTAATTAGTACTAAACATAAAGCCTAAAACACTAAAATATCTTTAAGCTAAGGAAAAATAGATGATTTTAATAAATAACTCTAAAAGGATGTCTATAGAAGAAAACTTTTAAAGAGCACCCTACCCTAAAAACTTTATAAGCACTATTTAATTCTATTCTTTAATTAGACTAAGTTAGTTAATAATATTAATGTTAATACAGCTACTAAATAACAGATTAATAACCGTATTGCATATACGATTAACTACTACATTCTTAACGAAGGAAAAGGGCATAATCTCCTTATTAACTTCTAGTGAGATTATGAAAATTAAACAAAGGATACTTTTAATAAAATTAATAATAACCTTAAGTATACCCTTTGTAATTACCTTAATAATAATGGTGTTGAAACAGCCAGAGGATTGAGATTAAATGTCTCTAAAGATCTTATTAATATCTTAAATATTAACCCTAATATAGAATACAAACCTTTACTGGAAAAAGCAACTAGGAAAGGAGAAGAGATTTAATAACTTAAACTTTCTAATAATAAGAACTCTAATAATAAAGATTTTTATTTAACTAAAGACCCTCCCCTAGAACTACAAACCCTAACTAGAATACTTTCTAATAGTAATCAAAAAGCCCTTAATACTCTTAAGAGACTTTACTAAAAAAAAGAATAATATTCTAGAAAAGTGTATAACTTTATTAATAAGAAGTTATTATATTTTAAAGAGAAATGTTCTTAAGCAGGAGTTTTTCCCTTACTTTACTTAAAAGCCTTCCTTATTATGCTTTAAGGTAAAGCCTATATATACTTCCTTAAATACTTTAGAGCAAAGACAATCCTATTTAAGGAGATGACTCAAAACATTAGAAATCACTTTAAAACACCTAAGAATAAGAGCTTTTATAAAACACAATTTGCTAATCTATGCCTTTGCCATATTATCATGGAATATCTAATAAAGAATAAGTTAAAATGCTTAGAAATTCTTCTTAACCAACTTATAAAGATATTTAATAGCCTTTATAACCCTCTTAAACAAGATATAATTCTTCTTTATTAAGTATAACAAGCAATAAAAAATGACAACGATTTTTACAATACTAAATTTAGAAATGTGCCAACCTTTAAAGGATTTATTAGTAATCTTCAAAATTGCCTCTTAGTAATGGATATACTACTAACCTCTATAAGTCAGTTACTAATAACTACTAATAATAATCCGAATGCCCTTATTGCCTAGTCCACAGACTAAAACACTAACATAGCAATGTTTACAGACTAATGCTATTTACAAGCTATATATTGTGAAAAACCTTAAGCCAGAGCGAGCTTAAAGAAATGCTTTATCTGCTATAAAGAAGAATACTAGTCAACTAACTATCCTGCCTCTAAGCAAAAGAAAACAAAAGCAACTTAGTAAAATAACAAAAAACACTAAAAACCACCCTCTAAACGCCAATACTATGCATTTCTACAGGCCTACAAAGGTAAAATAGCCTAACTTACTACTACTAATAATAGTAGTAAGGATAAATACAAAAAAGCCACTTAGAACGCCGCTTTCCTTACTACTAATAAAAAAGAGAAACCAGACAATAAAGAGGCTTGTAATACTCTCTCCTTTATAGCATTCTTTATGTAAGCACTAAATCCCCTACTCTTTTCCTAATTAACTATAAACTTCTTATAGGATAATGCTTTTAAACATGCCTTATTTCTTAAAGACCCCTACGACTACGATACTAATAAACAACCTTAACAACATGTATATCTTATGAATACGAGATATATAGTAGATACATTTCATAGTATACTCCTGGATATAGGAGCATTAGGAATTTTAACTGCTGGCTAAGGCTAAGTTAATGCTCTGATGAAAATTATAAAGAACCTTATAATTAAGCATTCCTCTAACTAAAGGACTATTACCTTTAGAGCTGGTACTATAACTTTAACTAGTATTTTAAAGCTTCTGACGATTTTTGGCATAATACCTTTTTATATGCTTAATAGTGCTACACTGTTTTTATATTCTATTATAAATATAAATAGAATAGGTGTTAAACTTAACAATCTTAAGAATCTTCTAATCTAAGGAGATAAAAAGGTACCTATTATTAGGAAATAAGGATATCCTTAGTAGACAGCTAGTTCTTAAGAACCTGCTATCTTTATGCTTTTTAAAGCCGAAATCTGTTAACTTTATTACTAATTTAGTTATCCGTTAATCAACCAATTAAATAACCTTCTTGCCAGGGCTAGTAAAGAATTTAATAAGGCTAATATAGGGAAAATCACGCATGCTTGCTATTAATACCAGATAAACGCAAAAGCTCTAAGTAGATTTAAATTTACTCTTAAAAACAATATTGAATTTAACTACAAGGTCCTTGTTAATATTATGCAAATTAACAAGAAGCCGGTCTTATATGTTATAGATTTAGTAACATTATTTCAAGCTGCCTGCTTTCTTACACCTTAATAACAAAAAGCTTGAGATATCTAGAATGCCCTTAAAAAGTGCTAGATTAACATATATCTTAGACCCCTAGACTAGATAGTCCACGATGCTAGAAGAAACTTTACTTCTAGCGAATTTAGGCATTTAGCTTGACTATTATTAATTAATATTAACAAAGTCCCTGTTAAGGCTTATAATAGCATCGGAAAACTTAAGCGATATTATGCCCCTCTTTGCAGAGCATATAATATTATTAAGACTAAAGCTAATGGTTTTCTCTTAAAAGAGCAGATACTTTAAATAGCTATTAAAGCAGTTAATAACTCTGCTAGTCTAAATAGTCTTATTCCTACCTTTTTAGTCTTTAGAACCTATCTAAGAATAACAAATAATTTCCCCCTAAGCTTTACAGTTGCCTAAAGAGCTAAGATACTTTAAAAAGCAATAGATAAAGTAAGATATAGTCTTATAAGACGCTAAGTCTATAATGCTCTTAATACCCGCAACGGCCTAATAACCCTGCCTATACACACTCTTCCTTTAAATTCCAATGTATAAGTTTATTGTAAAAAAGGCAGATAGACTAGCCCTTATAAGCTTCTCTTAATAGAAGGAGAGACTTATATTATTAAGATGCCTTATAGCCCTATAAAGTTTTAGTCTACGGTTATTAAACCGTATATAACCTTACTAAAGGTGGAATCTTTTTATAAGGAAGACCTGGTTTATAAGGAAGACCTGGTTTAAGGTAATGAAAATTATAAAAACCCTCTTAATAACCTAATAACTCTACTATAAAGAGGACGTGGAAGACCCTAGAAACACCCTTAAGCAGAGGCTTTTTTTACTAAGAAAAAAAAGGCCGATTTTTAACTTATAATTAACCTTTATATGCAAGGAAAAATTAATATACCTGGAGAACCTTTTGAACTCTCTAATAAAGCAAAAATTAATGCTTTGCTAGTAAGGAATGTATTTGAATTTGTGAAATTTAACCTGTAAAGGCATGGAGGTAAAAGACTCTTTAGCTTACGGATAGTAAGAGAAGTTAAAGGTAAGGTAACTAACTCCTTATATAAAAAGTCATAATATGTTATTTAAGGCCATAGCAACCATAGGAAAGAGGTTATTCTTATACAGTCCCTAACAATTTAGAGAGCTAGTTAAAGGCTTATTATTACCCTTGCTCTCTTATTGAAAAAGGAAGGCATTATGGTTTGGCTAAGGGATATTACCTAAGCATATATACAGTCACAAATAAAGCTTAATTGCATAATTCTTATAAATCTTCTAGCATAAATTGCACACCTTTACCCGCCAGACGTCATTATGGTTATGATTAAGCCGCTATACGGAATAGCAAAGGCTGGCATATATTAGTAGTTAACGTATTTCAATTATTATTATTAGAGACTACAGATAATAACCTCTATATATAACCCTTATTTTCTTATTTCTTCTAGTAAAAGCTCGTGTTTTGGAATTATTAGAATGCAAACTAATAATACCTTAGGACTTAGTGATGCTAAGTTTTTTAAATGCAAAGAGGTTAAGTTAAAAAACACTAAATTCCTTGTAAAGCTAAAAGAAAGGTTGATGATTTTAACACTGTTAATGTTTAACGGTTGCATTTTAAGCGAAGTTAATAATAATACCTTCTTTTTATAATAAAAGAAATAAGGAAGGAAGCTATTATAAGTTAATAACCTAACCGACTAAGCGAAATATGTTGAATAGTAAGCACAAGGAGCGTACATTACTCTAATATATTAACATAAAGCATCTTATAATCTTTCTGTTGCTGCCTAAGTCTAACATTCAGGATCTAATAATGTTTTAAGGCTTAATAAAAGACTTTAATAGCAAATTAATAATCAAGACCGTGGACTTTAATATATATCTCTCTTACTAGAAAACGCCGCTCTTTATGTCTTTATTAATAGTTCTTTTGTAAACAATAAAGACCTCAGCTCTTAACTAGGCTATATAATCATCCTAGGCAATAAAAGAAAGGATAACAATACCTCTAAATTCACCCTCAGAGGAAATATCGTAATATACAGCTCAATAAAATCTAAAAGAGTTATGAGAAGTGCATTAGCTTCTAAGCTATATAGGATAGTTTAAGGTGTTAATATTACCTATGCAATAAGCACTACTCTAAATATTATTACTAACCAATTAAACAAGCCGAAAATTCTAACAATAATATGCACTAACTCTTTCTTACTATATAAATATATTGTTAAGCTAGGGACAATAAAGGAAAAGAGGCTAATAATTAATATTATGGCTTTACAGCAGTCATATAAGAGGAGAGAAGTGGCTAAAATACGCTGGATTAATAGCAATAATAATCCTATAGATATAATGATAAAAGCTTTACTAAATAAAGCTCTTAAGACCTTTATAACAAAGAATAAAGCCTAAATCCGTGTAGAAGGATAGGTTAAAAGACCTGTTGCGAGAATTGCTATAAGAGCTGCTGCTAGAGCCGCTAAAGAATGAAAAAGTCCTAATTCCTTACTAAATCTAACGACAAATTAAGCGCCTAATAAAGAGCTTAAATTTAATGAATTCGAACGCGATTATAAGCGCCCAATTTAGTAGGATTGAACGCAGGAATTACACTCTTTGGCCCCCCCCCCTACAACACTCTTTGCCTTCACAACCATTCAGCCTGGACTAACAAAAGTCATTCATTTAAAGGATGTTTTTTGCTTTATTACTTGTTTGTTAATATCTGATTATTTAGGGCGTTTTATGTATTTTTTTAGAGTGATTCCTCTTTTTCTTTAATAGAGAGAGAATTTATAAGTATTAGAATCGCTTATATAAATAATAGAAGGGATATGCCGCATTAACCAGGAATTATAGGTTATATACAGAATGCACGCACCCTAATTAGCTAGATTACAGGTTATGTAACCTGGGGCTGTACCGTGGCCATAACACCATACCTCTGTATTATAGCCTGCTTCTTCCCCTCTTTTAGAGATATAGATGAATTGATTATTAAACCCCCCCCCCTACATTTGTGCTGCAGCATACTTGTAACCTAAGCGTTACTAACAATTACCTTAATAACAATAGTGTTAAGACAGCTAGAGAATTAAGATTAAATGTCTCTAAAGATCTTGTTAATATTTTAAATATTAACCCTAATACAGATTATAAACCTTTGTCAGAGAAATCAACTAGGAAAGGAAAACTTGAACTTTTTAATAATAAGGATTCTAATAATAACGAAGATTTTTATTTAACTGAAGACCCTTAACCAGAGAAATTAACTAAGAAAGATTTTTATTTAACTGAAGACCCTTAACTAGAACTACAAAACCTAACAAGAAAAATTTCTAGAAGCAATTAAAAAGACCTTAATACTCTTAAAAAACTTTATAATAAGAAAGACCCGGCTTAAGATAATAAAGCTATAGGAATAGCCTTAATTTCCTAAGGAGGGTGAGGCCATGGCCTAAAAAGCTAAGGGCAAGAAGACGCCGAACTTAATAAAAATTACAAGAATACCCCGGCTTATAACAAAATTCATAAGAATCCCCTGGTTTAAAATGATAAACCCTTAATTTCCTAAGGAATGCAAGGCCACGGCCTAAACAACTAAGGGCAAGAAGACACCGGACTTAATAAAAACCATAAGAACCCCCCTAATAACCTAATAACTCTGTTATAAAAAGGACGTGGAAGACCCTAGAAGCACCCTTAAGCAGAGGCTTTTCTTGCTAAGAATTAAAAGGCCAACTTTTAGCTTATAATTAACCTTTATATACAAGACTTATTATAAGAGTTACTATAAGAGCCGCCGCTAAAGCTGCTAAAGAATAGAAAAGTTAAACACCGTTAAGCAAAGGCTTTTCTTACTAAGAATTAAAAGGCTAACTTTTAGCTTATAGTTAACCTTTATATAAAAGACCTATTGTAAGAGTTGCTATAAGAGCTGCTGCCAGAGCCGCTAAAGAATAGAAAAGTCCTAATTTCTTACTAAATTTAATATTAAATTAAGCGCCTAATAAAGAGTTTAAATTTGATAAATTTAAACGCGATTATAAGCGCCTAATTTAGTAGGATTAACCGCAGGAATTACACTCTTTAGCCCCCCTTCCCCCCTATAACACTCTTTGCTAAATTATACTCTTTGCCCCCCCCCCCCTATAATACTCTTTGCCCCTATAACCATTCGGCCTAGACTAATAAAAGTTATTTATTTAGAGGATGTTTTTTGCTTTATTACTAGGTTATTAATATTTAATTATTTAGGGCGTTTTATGCATTTTTTTAGAGCAATTTCTCTTCTTTAATAAAAAGAGAATTTATAAGTATTAGAATCGCTTATATAGATAATAAAAGGAATACGCTGTATTAACCAGAAATTATAGGTTATATATAGAATGCATGCACCTTAATTAGCTAGATTATAGGTTATATAACTTAGGGCTATAACGTAGCTATAACACTATATCTCTATATTATAGCCTGCTTCTCTTTCCTTTAGAATATACAGACAGAATTAATTATTAAACCCCCCCCCTTTTACATTTGTGCTGCAGTATACCTGTAACCTGCGCGTTACTAACAATAACTAAGTAATACTAATATTAACTTTAAAATTAACCTTGATAAATAATACTTATACTTAACAATATATTATTATAATTTAAATAAAGGTTTAAAGACTTAAAAATATATAATTAAACTAAAGAATATATATTTATATAAAACTATAATAATAAAACTACTTAATAATAATAAATACTTTATTTAATCTAAAAGCTAATAATAATATTATTTATTTTAACTTATTATTAAAGGAAAACTAAAGTAAAATAATTAAAAATAACTTATAATTAAAAAATACTTTATAAAAAAACTATTATATTAAGGAATAATTAATAAAGTAATAAAGATAATAAATAGTACTTACTATAATAAATTTTATTAAATTTATTATTATATTATAAATAATAAAGAAAACCTTATTTTAAATCTAAACTAAGCTATTAATTAAAAACTAATAATCTTATTATAAATAAAAGAATAATAAAGATATTTAATTATTAAAAAAAGGCTATAAGCTAGAATAATAAAAGGGAAATAATAAAAATACTATAAAAAGGTAGGGATAGTAATTATACTAATTTCTTATAAACCTCGAGAAATAAGCCTTAATATAATTAATTTAACTAATAAAAATTATAATAATAAAAAATTAATAAAGATAGTATTATTAAAGTATAAGAACTATATTAAGGTTTTTTTTAAAAGAACTTATAAGTAAATTACTTTTAATAAATAAACTAATATATATAATTAAACTTATAAGTAAAGAGATATTACTTTAAGGACTAATTTATAGCTATATTAAGAAAGAGCTAAAAGTACTTTATAAGTACCTAGTAAAAATAATAAATAAAAAATAAAAAAAAAATAAACTAGCTTAATAAAAGCTTTAATTTTATTTATACTAAAGAAAAAAAAGTATTTATATTTTTATATAAACTATTAAGGTTTTAATAAAATTACTAAAAAGAATAAAGCCTTTTTTCCTTTAATTATCAAAATACTAAATAAATTAAAAAAGCTAAAATTTATAAAAAGATTAACTTAAAAAATATATATTATTAAATATATATTTATAAGAATAATAAGTTATTGGAATCGCTTATATGGAGGATGGGAGGGATATGCCGCATTAACTAGGAATTATAGGTTGTATGTAAAATACATGCACCCAGATTAGCTAGATTATAGGTTATATAACCTAGAACTATATTATAACTATAATTCTATACTTTTATATTATAGCTTGCTTTTTTCTCTTAAAATAAATATAATAAATTATTAAACTTTATTACCTCTTTTTATATACTTATTACTATAGTATACTAAGTATAACCTATATATTACTAATACTAATTAATAGTTACTATATAACTATATAACTATAAATTTATTAGGTTACTAATAAAAAAATATATTTAATGCTTTTACTTATATAACTATAAGAGAATCTAATATTATACTACTTTAAAGATTATTTTCTTTTATTACCTACTTATATTTATAATAATAAGAATTAGCTTTTATAAATCTTTTTATTTATTATTAACTTTTACTACTTATTTATAATTAAAATCAGATTTTTACTATTATTTATAAAGAATTAACTAATACTAATAGCTTTAATTAATACTAAATATAAAGCTTAAAATACTAACTTAATAATAACTTTAAGTAAAGAAAAAATAAAAGATAACTTTAATTGTTGGAATCGCTCGTCTGGAGGATGGAAGGGATATACGATAGTAACCAGGAATTGTGGGTTATATACACAATGCACGTGCCCTAATTAGCTAGATTACTATGTTATGTAACCTAGGGTAGTACTATAGCTATAATACTATACTTCTGCATTATCCCCCTCTTTTTCCCCTTTAGATAATTATAATTATTGTTGGAATCGCTTGTATGGAGGATGGAAGGGATACACCGCATTAACTAGGAATTGTAGGTCGCATACAGAATGCACGCACCCTAATTAGCTAGATTATAGGTTATGTAACCTAGGGCTATAACATAGCTATAATACTATACCTCTGTATTATAGCCTGCTTCTCTTTCCTTTAGAATATATAATAAATTAATTATTAACTTTACCCC
Source organism: Aciculosporium take MAFF-241224 (assembly GCA_000222935.2). Taxonomy (NCBI): domain Eukaryota; kingdom Fungi; phylum Ascomycota; class Sordariomycetes; order Hypocreales; family Clavicipitaceae; genus Aciculosporium; species Aciculosporium take. The sequence continues at coordinate 34,441 of AFQZ01000424.1, forward strand.
CCCTCTTATATTTATGCTATAGCATACTTATAACCTGTGCATTACTAATACTAATTAGTAGTTGCTAATAACTATAAATTTACTAGGTTATATACAGAAAAGACTTATCTAAATGTTTTTACTTATATAACTATAAGAAATTCTAATGTTATACTAACTAAAGGATTATTTCTTTAATTATTAACTTTTACTACTTATTTATAATAATAAAAAGACTTAACTCTTATAGATCTTCTCTCTTATTATTAACTATTACTTATTTATAATTAAAACCAGATCTTTACTATTATTTATAGAGAATTAACTAATACTAACCACTTTAATTAGTACTAAACATGAAGCTTAACTTAAGCCTAAAACACTAAGATATTATTAAGCTAAGGAAAAATAAATAATTTTAATAAATAAATCTAAAAAGATATTTATAAAAAAGAACTTCTAAAGAGTACTCTTCCTTAAAAACTTTATAAGCACTGCCTAATTCTATTCTAAAATTAGACTAAGTTAGTTAAGAATATTAATATTAATATAGCTACTAAATAACAGATTAATAACCGTATTATATATATAATCTACTACTATATTCTTAATAAAGAAAAAGGTTATAATCTTCTTATTAACTTCTAGTAGGATTATAAAGATTAAACTAAGGATACTTTTAATAAAAGTAATACTAGCCTTAAGTATACCCTTTATAACTACCTTAATAATAATAGTATTAAAACAGCTAGAGGATTAAGATCAAATGTCTCTAAAGATCTTATTAATATTTTGAATATTAACCCTAATATAATTTATAAACCTTTACTAAAAAAAGCAACTAGGAAAGGAAAAGAGATTTAATAACTTAAACTTCTTAATAATAAGAATTCTAATAATAATAAAGATTTTTATTTAACTAAAGACCCTTAACCCAAACCAGAAAACCTAACCAGAACACTTTCTAATAGTAATTAAAAAGCCCTTAATACCTTTAAAAGACTTTACTAAAAAAATTTTTTTTTTAAAGAAGTATATAACTTTATTAATAAAAAGTTATTATATTTTAAAGAGAAACATTCTTAAGTAGGAGTTTCCCCCTCCCTTTACCTAAAAGCCTTTCTTATTATACTTTAAGGTAAAGCCTATATATACTTCCTTAAATACTTTAAAGTAAAGATAATCCTATTTAAGGAGATAACTTAGAATATTAAGAATCATTTCAAAACACCTAAGAATAAGAGCTTTTATAAAACATAATTTACTAATTTATACCTTTACTATATTATTATAAAGCACCTAATAAAGAACAAGTTAGAATGCTTAGAAATCCTTCTTAATTAACTTATAAAGATATTTAATAGCCTTTATAACCCTCTTAAGTAAGATATAATTCTTCTTTATTAAGTATAATAAGCAATAGAAAATAATAACAATTTCTATAATACTAAATTCAGGAATATGCTAACCTTTAAAGGATTTGTTAGTGATCTTTGAAATTACCTCTTAGTAATGGATATACTACCAACCTTTACAAGTCAGTTACTAACAACTATTAATAATTTAAATGCCCTTATTACCCGGTCTATAGACTAAAACACTAATATAGTAATGTTTACAAACTAACAATATTTGTAAGCTATATATTATAAAAAACCTTAAGCTAGAGCAAGCTTAAAGAAATGCTTTATATATTATAAAGAAGGATGCTAGTTAACTAATTATCCTGCCTTTAAGCAGAAGAAAGCAAGAATAACTTAGTAAAATAATAGAAAACAATAAAAACTACCTTCTAAATGCTAATACTATGCATTCCTATAGGCCTATAAGGGTAAAATAGCCTAACTTACTACTACTAATAATAGTAGTAAGAATAAATACAAAAAAGCCGCTTAGAATGCCGCTTTCCTTACTACTAATAAAAAAGAGGAACTAGATGATAAAGAGGCTTATAATACTCTCTCCTTTATAATATTCTTTATATAAGCACTAAATCCCTTTCTCTTCTTAGCATTAACTATAAACTTCTTACAGAATAATGCTTTTAAATATACCTTATTCCTTAAGGACTCCTATAACTATAATACTAATAAAACACCTTAATAACACATATATCTTATAGATATAAGATATATATTAGATACATTTCATAGTATACTCCTGGATATAGGAGTATTAGGAATTTCAACTGCTAGCTAAGGCTAAGTCAACACTCTAATAAAAATCATAAAGAATCTTATAATTAAACATTCTTCTAACTAAAGGACTATTACCTTTAGAGCCAGTACTACGACTTTAACTAGTATTTTAAAGCTTTTAACGATTTTTAGTATAATACCTTTTTATATGCTTAATAGTACTACACTGTTTTTATATTTTATTATAAATATAGATAGAATAAGTATTAAACTTAATAATCTAAAGAATCTTCTAATCTAAGGAAATAAAAAGGTACCTATTATTAGGAAATAAGAACATCCTTAGTAAATAGCTAGTTCTTAAGTACCTGCTATTTTTATGCTTTTTAAAACTGAAATCTGTTAACTTTATTACTAATTTAGTTATCTATCAATCAACTAATTAAATAATCTTCTTACTAGGGCTAGTAAAGAATTCAATAAGGCTAATATAAGAAAAATCACATATGCTTACCATTAATGCTAAATAAATACAAAAGCTCTAAGCAGATTTAAATTCACTTTTAAAGATAATTTTAAATTTAACTACAAGGTCCTTATTAATATTATACAAATCAATAAGAAGCCGGTCCTATATATTATAAATTTAGTAACATTATTTTAAGCTGCCTGCTTTCTTAGACCCTAATAATAAAAAGCTTAAGATATCTAGAATGCCCTTAAAGAGTGCTAGATTAATATATATCTAAAACCCCTAGACTAAATAGTTTATAATACTAGAAGAAATTTTACTTTTAGCAAATTTAGGCATTTAGCTTGGCTACTGTTAATTAATATTAACAAAGTCCCTGTTAAGGCTTATAATAGTATTAGAAAACTTAAGTAATATTATGCCCCTTTTTGTAAAGTATATAATATTATTAAGACTAAAGCTAACAGTTTTCTTTTAAAAGAGCAAATACTATAAATAGCTATTAAAGTAGTTAATAACTCTACTAGTCTAAATAGCCTTATCCCTACCCTCTTAGTCTTTAAAACCTATCTAAGGATAATAAATAATTCCTCCCTAAGCTTTATAGTTACCTAAAGAGCTAAGATGCTTTAAAAAGTAATAAATAAAGTAAGGCATAGTCTTATAAGGCGCTAAGTCCATAATGCTCTTAATACTTATAACGGCCTAATAACCCTGCTTATATATACTCTTCCTTTAAACTTTAATATATAAGTTTATTATAAAAAAGGTGGATAGACTAGCCCTTATAAGCATCTCTTAATAAAAGGAAAGACTTATATTATTAAGATGCCTTATAGCCCTATAAAATTTTAATTTATAGTTATTAAATCGTATATAATCTTGTAAGAGGTAGAATCTTCTTATAAGGAAGACCTAGTTTATAAGGAAGACCTAGTTTAAGGTAATAAAAATTATAAGAACCCCCTTAATAAACTAATAACTTTACTATAAAGAGGACGTGAAAGACCCTGGAAATACTCTTAATTAAAGGCTTTTCTTACTAAGAAAGAAAAGGCTGATTTTTAACTTATAATTAACCTCTATACATAAGGAAAAATTAATATACCTAGAGCACCTTTTAAACTCTCTAATAAAGTAGAAATTAATGCTTTACTAGCAAGAAACGTGTTTAAATTCGTGAAATTTAACCTGTAAAGGCATAAAGGCAAAAGACTCTTTAGCTTACGGATAGTAAGAGAAATTAAAGGCAAGGTAACTAACTCCCTATATAAAAAGTTATAATATATTATTTAAGGCTATAGTAACTAAGGAAAAGAAGTTATTCTTATATAGTCTCTAATAATTTAAAAAGCTAGTTAAAGGCTTATTATTACTCTTGCTCTCTTATTAAAAAAGGAAGGTATTATGGTTTAGCTAAGGGATATTACCTAAGTATATATATAGTTATAAATAAAGCTTAATTACATAATTCTTATAAAGCTTCCTATGTAAATTACATACTGTTGGTAGCGCTCAGGTTACAAGTATGCTGCAGCACAAATGTAAGGGGGGGGGTTTCAATATTTAATTTATCTATATCTCTAAAAGAGGGGAAGAAGTAGGCTATAATACAGAGGTGTGGTGTTATGGCCACAGTACGGCCCCAGGTTATATAACCTGTGATCCAGCCAATCAGGGTGCGTGCATTCTGTGTGCAACCTATAATTCCTAGTTAATGCAGCGTATCCCTTCTATTATCTATATAAGCGATTCCGACACTTGTAAATTCTCTCTCTATTAAAGAAGAAGAGGAATTGCTCTAAAAAATGCATAAAACGCCCTAAATAATCAGATATTAACAAACAAGTAATAAAGCGAAAAACATCCTTTAAATAAATGACTTTTATTAGTCCAGGCCGAATGGTTGTAGAGGCAAAGAGTGTTATGGGGGGGGGGGGAGGGCTAAAGAGTGTAATTCCCGCGTTTAATCCTACCAAATTGGGCGCTTATAATCGCGTTCGAATTCATCGAATTTAAGCTCTTTATCAGGCGCTTAATTTGTCGTTAGATTTAGTAAGGAATTAGGACTTTTTCATTCTTTAGCGGCTCTAGCAGCGGCTCTTACAGCAATTCTCGCGACAGGTCTTTTAACCTATCCTTTCACACGGATTCAGGCTTTATTCTTTATTATAAAGGTCTTAAGAGCTTTATTTAGTAAAGCTTTTATTATTGCATCCACAGGATTATTATTGCTATTAATCCAGCATATCTTAGCCACTTCCCTCCTCTTATATAACTGCCGTAAAGCTATAATATTAATCATTAGCCTCTTTTCCTTTATTGTCCCTAGCTTAACAATACATTTATATAACAAGAAAAAGTTAGTGCATATTATTATTAGAATTTTCAGCTTATTTAATCGGTTAGTAATAATATTTAGAGTAGTGCTTATTACATAGGCAATGTTAACACCTTAAACCATCCCATACAGCTTAAAAGCTAATACACTTCTTATGACTCTTTTCGATTTTATTAAGCTGTATATTATGATATTTCCT